>JBAJNP010000648.1:0-69407 GCA_036877545.1 Yasuhikotakia modesta | reverse complement strand
GAGAGAGAGATATGAACAACACTTAAGTGAGTGCGGCTCGTCGAGGTTAGGTGCAGCAAAACTATTATTAAGTTGTGACTGAATAAGCTTTCTTATTCATTGTCATTCATTTGAACTGAACTGAACTGAGCCCCAGTGAGGTAGTTGTTCGGCGATGAAGAGCAGGATTCATTGCATTGGTAATGAGCACAGTTTGCACCCACTTGCAGTCTGAGATGTGAAATTGATGTGTATACTGACACTTCTGCTGGGATCCATTAATCAAGGGTCATCCTCACAGAACTGAATCTTTTTATATCCGTGTAATTGCTAGATATGAATCATCATGAATCTGACGTAGGTTGCGCTAAAAGTATTTAACACTGTTTCATATTCACTGACAGTAGCGTTTACTCACCAAAGTACACTCAGTTTTTCTGCCATTTCTCTTTTTCAAAGACTGCATTCTAATTTGCATTCCATCCACTCTACAGTAGTATGAGAGATGAGGATTTGTATTCCCCTAAATTGTAGCGTCTCTTTCTCAACTCATTATTTGATAGACAAATAAAAAATACAATGCAAAATAAACATGTTTGTTCCTCGCTTGTCATATAACTATACCACATGTTAATATAATAATTTGGCAAAAATGTATTCAAAATTTACATACAAATTTTTAAAATGGGAAGTAAACGTAAAATACATCTAAATCTATTAGTCAAATTTATGTTTAAATAACATATTTCAACTTTTTGGTATAAAAAAAATTCGCTTATGTCATGCATGTATACACATTCTGTAGTGATCAAACAGCATACTGGCTCTTTGAACTGCAAGACAGGACTGAGGCCACCATGTTTAGTGTTGTAATTGTCCCTGTCATTGTGTTATATATTGTTCACTATGCATTATCATCTTCTCTGCGCTCTCTTTGTACTTGAGCTTCATCCTGTTCTCTGTGTCTCCTTGACATCAGAGTGCCACATGCTTTGTGTTGGGCAGATATATGACCTCTGACCTCCCTGACTGCACAGCAATGACATTCAGCTCAGTCAGGCCAGAGTAATGTGTTGTTCTTCCAGTGCAGCAGTTCACTCAACACCATCACTGATTTTATTAGCTGACATCACCCCAGGGTCATGTAACATACATGCCTGTCAAGTGAGGGCTGTAAAGTGAAGGTTGTAATGGACATCTTTGCTGAGATATAGTTGTGTATATGTTGAAAGAATATAAAGCAGTGTGTGAGATATTGTAATGCAAAAATGATGAAGGTTAATGTGTTTACTTGAAAGGTGAGATGGATAAAAATAGGGAAAATACATTTTTTTTAGGAGAAATCTGAAAAAAGTAAGCAGGAAAAAGAGATTTTAGTGATTTAGTAGAGATTTAGTTTATAAGGCAAAGTAATTGTGAAAATTTGATTTTGAGGGATAGGTAACCCGCAAAGAGGAGAAATAACTGTAACTGTTAGTTCACTGGTTGTTTTCCATAGAAGTTATAACATTAGTGTGATGTTGGCTCCACCTTCTGTAATAATCTCCTTAAATTCCTGGGTGAAGATGCACCTCATCCTCATCATCGGATATTAGCTTGAAAGGGTGACTAATTCACCAAAAACACACTGTCTCATGCAGAAACAGTTGAGATATTTCATGGAGATGAATTTTGTAGAGATATCTTGTATAGTTCTTTTGATCTACTGGTACTAATAGCTTTAAACAAAAATAGCAAAAAAAAAAAAGAAAGTTTTATTTTTTGGGCATATTTTATTATTATTTAAATTTTCAGACTGACGCTATACTACTGGTGCAAAGCTGTTTTATGGCATCTATAATGAAATTAATGAAATCATGTTTAATTAAAGATCTCATTAAGTTGATCAGGGTAAAAAACACAAGGTAAATTGTTTCACACAACAATGCAATTTGATCAGAACAGCAGGTGGAAGTTCTGTAGCTATCAGTCAGTCACAGCAGCAACATATTTATCTTCGACACGAGTACAGGTGCACTACCTCTAGTCAAGGCTGGGAGAAGCGTTTGACTTATTCTTGCCCATCCTTAACAAAAAAGCAAATGAAAGCCACATTTTGTCTGAATGTTTTCCTTTGCCCGCAGCTGGTGGTTTGTATGAATAAAAGACTGTATCTGTAGTGTTAGGGGCCTGGTGTTCTGCAGAATTTATGCCGTGCTGATGTTCTTCCCCTCAGAATGAGCTCTTTTTGTCTGTGCTTAAGCTGTTTATCCAGAGCAGTTTGGACACTTGACACTGTTGTTGTTTGACAATTGGAGATTTCATAGAGCTTCTAAACACAGAACCTTGTGGGAGCTTCTCAAGTCAATTTCAATGGTTTGCCTTTGGCTAAAATGTGAACTAAATCAAACCAGCCTGTTTTTAGAGAAAGACGTGGTCAGTGTTTTCTGACAGTGAGCTTCAATTGCTCACCACTCTTCTGGGAAGCTATGGAACTGTGCCATCATGTGATGGAGAACCGGGGTGCAGAAGGACAAAGTAAATCCCATTGTAGCACCATAGAGGTTATAATTAAACTACAGTGGGGTTTACACTTGGTCACCTGATCAAGGGGGGCATAAGTGTTGTTCTAAAGTGATACTAAAGTGGCCAAGGGTTCATTTAGGGATTGACACCAAAGGCCAGATTGCCCCCCCCACCCCCTCCATTATGGAGTAGTGTATCTGTGCTTGTTGCACCCATCCTGATGCAACCACATTGTAACTCTTCACAGCTTCTTTGATGGACAGCTGACTCGGCATGTGACTGGCAACCTTACTTTTGTTATTTTTGACCAGGGACTTTTAGTTCATGTTGACCTCAGACTGAGCAGGACTCATATGGAGACAAACAAGTTTTGCCAAACTTTGCTGCTTGAGATAACAGAGCTGAAGTGTTATGAATGCTTATGGGTGCATTTTATTAGTCACAGAAGTTATGGCAAGCCTTACCATGCTTTATCACTTTCTTTATGTGGGCTTTGTGCGATACAGGCAAGGACATCTCACCGAATGGTGTCCGACCCTTGATAAAGGTATGTCACATGAAGCTGCTTTATGTGTTTTTGCATAAGTGTGTGCAAAGTAACTGTGTTTTGGCTTATATGCTTATTTGAAAGAAAGTTGTTGGAGAGATGATATCAGTGATTATCACTAAGTTGCAGTAGATCAATATGTTGGGCAGATCAGTATTTGATTTTTTTTAGTTCACATTTTAGCCTTTTCACCTCCCCTTTAAGCTGCTACAGTTGAAGGTTCTTTCCCAGAAACTCTGGGAGCAGATGTCATTTCTGCAGTTTTGAGAGCTTTTAATGCACCTGTGTAATGGGAACGGTTGTACACAGCCACTGTTGGCAGTACGCTCAAGCAGGATTAAGACTGATCCTGCTCTCAGGTACTCTGATTTCCTGCTGTTTACAGGTTGTCTGATTGAAGTTCTTTGGGGATTTTGGTCTGTTAGAGCAGAGATTTAAAAAAATCACAGTTGTTTGTTGTAAAATTATTGAGGCGTAGAATATTGTAGAAAGGCTGCTCATAATTTTACTTGATGAATAGAGAGGCAACCTAACTTGTTTTGTCTCTAACGGAAACAATGATTGGCATACAATTGAAGTATTGAGCTACTAAATTAATGTTAATAGCTAAGCTCAAATAATTAAAAATTTAATACTAATGAAATTAACTTTGGTATGTTGGCAAAGATTTTTTTCTACATCCTTTCGGTCTCTGTTTGATCATATTGGTCTCATTGTCTGGGAGAAACAGTCGAGAAGTGAAGGAGATCATTTGTAAATTTTCATTCTTATTGGTTGAGACCAGCTTTACTTGTCGATCAAATATCACTTTTTCAATTACCCCAAATGGCGGAATACTAGCTCTGTCCTTCTGCTTTAAGAAATAAAGACAATTCTTCACAAGTATGGCAGTGTGCAATGAATTCATGTCTGAGGGTTTGTCATTTCTAAGGGGCATGTGATCATGCGACTCTGTCCCAACCTGCCCGGCTCTCCCTTGGCCCATTGTAGAGTCTCACTGGTTGTAAAACAACAAGCAGTCAAGACTCGTGAACAAGGCCCATAAAAGCCAGATATGGCAATGGGTTGGCAAAGGTTGCCAATAGAGAGCTAAAGAGAGGGGGAGAAATGTTGCCTGTAAAGGGTAGAATGGAACAAGGATCCATAATTCATGTGAGGTGGGGATTGTATTGAGAAGCGCTGATGTGTGAGAGAAATGAGCTGGCAATGGCTCAGACATGCTCCCGGCCATCACTCACAGCCACAGAAACATCTATTATACAAATGTGAAGTACAATAAATTGTTGGCACACATCTCTCTTGGCTCTGCTCAAGACTGCTTGAACTCAACGCTGAATTGCTGATTTGGACTGGGAAATCTTTTAAGTGTGCCACTAAAGATTGTGGTTACATTTAGAACTAAAAATGACTGTGGGGGTTTCTCTTGTAAATTAACCAAGACTTGGTTATTTCAATATTGTAAATTTTATTGTAAATAAAATTTGCAGTTCCATTCTCAGCTGGTACATTTAGCTACTTGTTGCATAATGACATTAATACACAAGAAAGCTTGCATTTCAGATGCCTGAGGCTTCTTGGATTACAGGTTACAGGTTTCTTGTACTTATACCGATCGTTTACACCTCATTATATCAACAGGAGCATTTTGAGATCTTTGTATTGCCTTTGTATTAGTTTGAACCTTAGCACTGGCACCTGATGGCTTGCATTTTATATATAATAAAGAATCACAGTTATTTCAAAAGCCTTTACTTTTGCAAAAAAAGGTCACATACGTATTGGCTGGTCTGAGGGCAAGTAAATTAAAAGCTAATTTTTGGGTGAGATTTCTCTTAAAGTAGTTAAAACTCTGGTCATGATTCCAGCACACCTGAATAACATTCAGATTTTAATTTTTGCAAATTTAAAGCAGTTATTTCCAGCAAAACTGCTTTAAATCTTAGAGACGTGTTAGCTTAGCAACACGCCATTGTTAAACTATTGAAATCAATTGCAAGTCAAGTGTGCTATGCAGAGCAGTATTTGTGTGAGAGTGTTTCATACCAGTCATCTATGAGGTTCCATGACAGTTTGGTTGCTTTTCTGTAAGGCAACTGCATATCTAGGCAGTGGACAGTCATGCATTTCTGTAGATTCACATGCTGGTGAGAAGCTTTTAAAGTGAGATCATCTACATGTGACATCAACTACACACACAATAGGTTTGGAATGTACATTCCAGGGCTATTTATATAACCACAGAGTGAATCTTGAACACATGGGTGTTCTATAAAAAGACAAAATGTCGTTGTCATGGCCCAGAGCCACATATGTATAGTAACAGAAAGTTGCTTAAAAAATTGCATCAACAGAGAGACACTGGAGCCTTACACACCCTGTTTCCTTGAAGCAAGTGCTAATGAACTACTGATCTGAACCTGACATCATTATCTTCAAACCTCTATTTACCCATAGACTTCAGAGCAGCTGGCCTGTGATACATTTCACCTCATTCCGTCAGGTGTGTCTCTGATTTTAGGTGATTAATGAGGATTGACAGAATGAGATGTGAACCAGGTTCGGTGCCCAGAGGCATGGCTGAGGACTGGCCTGCTTAATCACAATCCCCAAACTGAGAAAGTGGCACATTGTTACCTCTGAGGCTGGCCTATACTTAGACAGCAGCCTAAAAAAGGAAAATGTCACCTAGCACCAGCCAATGTACACACACAGACATATACAGAGCCAAAGTTTCCATCCCTACACGATTAGAACAGAGGCCAATATTCACAACCTTACAAAGCTTGGGAGTTTTTTTATAGAGAATCTGGGCTGGTCAGTTTCATTCATTATGCTGTACAGTACTCAGATGTGTTTTGATTGTAGATTAGCGTGGCCAAATCATTGTCCTGTCCATTAAGTTTTGTAAATGAACCATTATTTCAATCAAGTGAAACATAATGGTGTGCTAAACATATTTTTATATTAAATAATGCTTAATGGATCTTGGCCTAATTTGATTGTCATTTTGAAAAAAAAGAACAAACTAAAAGTACAATTTGTAGGCAGTGTACCTTGCAATGCTAAAGAATCAATGTTATGCACATTAATATTTATGGGAAAAGGAGAATCAGAGCCAGCCTGAAGTTGAAATATACTGTAGCATTAGGTCAACACACATTCAATTATTTTTCTTTGACAAAAATCCATTTTTTGTGCATGAGTCAGAGTTATGATTCATAAGTCAAGATCCATTCAGTCTCTCAACAGAAATTGTAATGGACAACTGTCCTTGCGCTAAAGTAATTTATAGATAAGAAAATAAATAATTGCCATTTAACTGAGAAGCAGTGAAATTTGACTTCTGCTCTGTTACACATGCATTCCATCAGTCGGACCAACCTATTGTTCCTTTACAATGACACATAACCATTACAACATTCTTCTCAACATGAGCATCATGCAGGACCCCCACATGATATGCGGCAGATAGAATTATGGTACAGTTACTTTGTTAAATTGCTAAGTAGCAAATGATTAAATGAAGAACAAAATCAGTCTATCCTCTACCTACCATTTAAATATTTAAATGATCATATGTGAACTGTTTTTGTGCTCTTTGGCTGTGCTTCAAAAGGTCAAAGGCAAAAAGTTCAAAAATTAGTTTGTCCTTTGCCCTGTTAAGCGCTGCCTGAGCTATAGCGCAATAGAATTTAATGCATTGGAAGGTAATGACACAAAGCTTTGTAAAGTAAAAGCCCCTCAGAGCCGCTTGTGGGGTTCAAACATAAGTCTTTCAGTTAACAGTCCAGATCACTACCCACAGTGCAGCACTTTCATCTGTTGTATACACAGTATATATTCATCATTAAATGCTGGTCAGAGCACACGCTTGTTCAGGCTACATCATTCCACAATCAGACACATACCCTGTGAACTGCATATCAAAAGCCTCTCTCTCTCTCTGTCTCTCTCTCTTACTGGCAGTCTGAGAGATTAAGCTTGTGAAAATGTGGTGCTTTTGGGAAGAGAAGCTTAATGACTAGTTCTGTGCTCCATAAAACACCTCTTGCTGCCCTGTAAACGGAGTGCCAATTGTTCCGGTCAGTGTGATGCTTCAGTCCTTGCACACTAATGTGCTGTAGATCCAGTATTACCTCATGTTTTGGGTTGTGCTATAATGGTTTTTAGTGGCATTAAAATTCACCTTTCATTTGGCAGTATAACATCATTTGACAAAGACAGTTTTGGTGTAATTTTTTATTCTGATAAATGACATTGCCATATAGATAGCTTCAAAGTTAATAGACATACTAAATATATACCAACAGCCACAAAACCCTGTTGTGTAACTAATTATGATTTGATTGAGCCTTTCAAGAAACGAGTTTGCCATTAATAATGCATTACTGAACTCCAGGAGTGATTGACAGCTTATATTTCATGCTTGGCAGAGCTGTTAATTTAGGGAGCATTGCAGAAACATGTTATTTTTACACTGAAGTTATATATGATTACTGCCTCAGGCTGTAAGAGGAAAGTCAGAGAGGAAAACAGAGTGTCTCTTCATTACAACAGTTCACCTGCTGAGTGATATGATGTCAATCCCACAGTCCTGTTGTTGAAATTTGGACAGTGGGGAGGGTTTAGCTTCCTTCAAGCTATTTGTGAAGAATTATTCATGCCAAGCCACATGCAACAATTTATGCTTTGCTTTAATTAGTTAATAGGGCTGTCACGATTATGAAATTTGGGTGATGATTAATTGTGAAAGAAATATCGCGATTATGACGATTAATTGCCTGTTTTGGGGCTTTAGCAGTTAATTCTTTATTTTAGGGCTGTGACGATAATTGTTTGCAGTATACAGTTAACACTTCACACACTTGTAATAATTATTTATTCAGTAAATAATATATACTGTATCTTTCATAAATATGGAAATTCTGTTTATATTCCGTTCCCCGTTCAAAGCCTCCGCTGTTGGCAGCTGATGAGATGTACGTGCGACTGCGGATTCTTCGCAGACTTCGGCAAATTCAGTGTGATGATGCGTCTTTAGATGGTTTCTAAGATTTGTGCTGTTTGCACCTTTTGCTGGTACTTTTACATATTCGACACACTGCTGCATCAATGTCTGTCGGCCGTCCTTTTTTGTTAGGTATAAAACCAAAATGTTATCAGACAGGTGCCGGTGTTTTCGGTTTCAGTATTAAAAACATCTCTGCTGTATAATTGTGAACCTATCAGAAGGTGCTGCAGGTTCTACTGAGTGCGCAATAATTGCGTTTGAATTCAATAACTGCGGTTATGTCAAACTATCGCGATTATACGGTTATTTAATAATCGCGACAGCCCTATTTGTTAACACTTGTATGTACTGAATCATCAAGTAAGATGACTGTATTACTTATCAGCATTTTTGTAACATCCGTATGAATGTTGTAAGTAAACAAATTTGATTTTGGAAAGTGATTTTTTCTTTAAAGCTAGTGTTGTCTTATTTGTAAAAAGCCTTTTCTTTATCCTTTTATAGCCGTAGCCTATATATAAAACATGGATCCTTTCTTGTGCTTAAAATATTGTGAATATGTGAATTGAATTGTGAGCTTCAATGTGAACTCAGGTACAAAGATGAATAAACACACACATATTGTGCATCTCTGGAGGGGGTTGTCACAAAAGGTGAAGACACAGAACTGAGTGCCCTAAAACTGAAGCTATCTTCCCAAGTATTTGTTTGTGTAAGACAGGGTTTCGTTTCTTATTTGCATCGGGAACAAATACTGATCCAAGCTGGATGTAACAAAGGAGATAAGATGCACACTTTTCAATTTTTTCAGACTTGGGCAAACTGCAGCGTGACACACAAGCCCAAGCCTCTCATTACACGGTGAATGTGAATGAATTTGGGGCACCCAAATGATTTGTTATAGCTGTCATAACAAAGTCAGGAACAACAAAAGAATGACTAAATAGTGTTGTTTTTCTTAAAAGGGTGGTTTATGCAAAAATGAATATGAGGCGGTCAGATGCTAACTCTGCTAAATGTCTCCTTTTGAGTTCCTTGGAAAAGTTTAAAAATGTTGAATCTATTTAAACATAATATGCTAGATGTGTAATTGGGTAATTGTGAGGATTGGATGTAATGGATGCTAAAAAGTGTAATTCTGTGACATGGGTGGAAGCAAAAAAGGTTAAAAACCCTAGATGAGGTTTTTGTAGGCGTGAGATCAGAAGTGGTCTGATGTATTAGGGCCAATGGGAAAGGCATATTATCTGTGTGCGTGTGTGTGTGTGTAATGTAATGTAAATGGAGGGGACGGGGGATTGGTCCTTGTAGTATTATATACTAAAGAAAATAGAAGTCACACATTGAAGCCCATACTCATATAACACAGTATACATGTTATGTGAATATTGCATTGTGATGAGGTCAATGCAGAAGGGGCTGCATTTGCAAAGCACACTCACATACATAACACACCCCATAAAATCCCCTGATACTACAGTGGCATATGCCCCAGCCCCTGTGTCTCTCTACAGGCAACCTTAACCTCACACCAGTGGCAATTTAGCTCAATGGCGTAATGTGTTATTATGGGCAATCAGGCCTGGCTACTGCTGACTCGCTCGTAAAGCTAATGAAAAGAATTGCATGCACAGCCCCTTTATGCCACTTTCAGCAGGTGGCATCTGTAATGCAGATTTGTTTCAGTATTAACAACTACATTTAAAATAGTAACTGACTAATCTATAAAAGTAGCCTAACTAACTAAAATACTAGGAGCAGGTTTCTTGATTGATTGATTTTTTTCTTTTTGGGTAACCGTTTCCTTTAAAAATAAATGCACAAACTCTGCATATGCTTGACCTTTAAAGCGTACGGAAATAATGTTGACTCAGATACCATGGGTATATTTACCAGGCATTCGTTTTGTTCATCTAAAGTGACAGTGTTGATCTATTATTCTTATAAGGAGTGTCTGAATTTCTATTGTTTTAGATAATGTTACTAAATGTATGTTATGGTGAGATTTGCTGTTGTCGTAATAATCGCAAGAAAACATTGTTGGGATTGTGGAGTTGGAATGAACATGGTTTGATATGGTAAAACTGTTTCTTTGTGGATTTATAAACGAAAGTAGTGAATAGTATTCAATTAATGCTCCCCGTGAAGATGAACCTTCTGTGAACATTAATATTAGCACATTCATACCTGCAGATATCAAACCCCAACTCTTCTCTCAATAATAAAACATTGCTAGTTTTTAAATATTTATGTGCAGTCATTTATTGTACATGTCTCCACTTGTCTCCACTTGGCCATTTATATTTGAAATATAAATGGCTAAGTAATGGGTCCAAAATTAATCTATCACTTAATTTTTAAAAAATCTCTCATCCTGGCTAATACATCAGTCTGTCACATTTATATTTAGACATTTAGCAGATATCCAGCAATATGCTTTATTAGAATGCAATTTAATGTGTATTAAAATGTTAATATTATATGACTAGCATTTTTAGGCAGGCTGTTCTTAAAGGTGTTTGTCACTTTGATCAGGAAGATTTTATAGTTTTACGATGTCAGTAATTGACAGTGACAAATTGTTGTGTCATTGAGTTTACATTTGCATGTTATGTGTGCACATGCATTGGCAAGACTGTGGATGTATTAAGATTTTGCCATCTGGTGAGAAGGTGGTGGGGGGGAGATGAGGATGATGATTGGACAGGAGAGCATTCAGCGTGGAAATATCTCTGACTGTGCCGTAGAGTTGTAAGTAAGTTATTAGCAGCACATCATCCAATCAAAAACATGTTTGGACCCATCAAGAAATCTTAATTATGCCCTGTTGGATAGCATGTCACATGATTTCATAACCAATCCACTCCAGATTGCTGGTTCATAAATGACTCCTGAAACCAATGAATAAATGAGATTGTGTTGCTTTTCCTGTGGACATGTTTGTGTGTTTGTCATCATGTACTCTAAAGACTGACCAGCTTTTATACTCCACCAGGGTTCCACAAGAATGAAGACATGAAGGCCGTTGAAGTTCTGCCTATCCTAAAGGAGAAGGTGGCATTCTTATCAGGTGAGTCAAACCAATTCTTTAGCATAAATTAAATTCTGTATACCAGACACTACCATATTATATATTCAGCCGCACTTAATTATATACAGTTTACAATATTTTTTGAATGACAGTTTTTGGGAAACTCTCCCACAGTATTAATTTTTCAAAGCTTTATGACTTTCATTAAAAGTGTTTTAAGAGGAGTTGCCTGAATTCCCATGAATATTAAGTAGGGGACACTTCTTTGCAATGACATGAAGAAAATGTAGTGCGTGTTTAGCTGGCTGCTGACCCAGATAACATACCAGTATTTAATCGTTGGCAGGCCAACTTGCTTATCATCAGCTCAGCTTGCCTAAATAAACATATACCTAATTTAAAATGTCTTTCTTCTATAGTTCAGCATTTCAGAGGAAGTGAGTTTAATGCAGGATGCCATGCAAATGACTATATGAAGCAATGCCATTAATGCTGCAATGATATGAAGTGACCCATTCTGTGTTAGACAAAATAATTGCTATGATTAGCTCCACAGATTTTTTTTTTTGTCTTTGCGGTTGGTTGTTTGTAGGCCATAGTGACCCAGAACATCTCCTGATTCATCCTATGGTAGAACTTCCTTAAAATTAACCATTGTTTTGTTCTTCTAAAGCTTGAGTGATATATTTGGAGATGATGTTGTTCAGTGGATGAACTTCTTCCAGTATTACATATATATCTAATTCAAATTCAAATTTTATTGGTCACTTACATAATCGTACACAGTATGACATGCAGTGAAATGCTTTAACGCCTGCTGACCCTGAGAAAAGAGAGTTATTTAAACATAACAGTAATAACAGTAAATAAGAATCTAAAATTAAAAAGAAAAATATTTATATATAGTATGCTAATAAATACTAAAGAGTGATGGTGTTCAAATCTTTCAGGTGGACGAGATCGTCGAGGAGGGCCAGTCCTCACGTTTCCTGCCAGGAGCAACCATGACCGAATACGACAAGAGGACCTCAGACGGCTCATTGCGTACCTCTCAGGCATCCCCAGGTAATATTTGTGCCCATGTTTTAGACTTGCACAGTATTGAAGAAAAATGAACATGCCATAACCAAAAATTGCAAAATCTATTTATTATAGTCATTATAAATTACATTGAAGTACTTTGGTTTTTAACCAATTTTTTTCTAATATTTTAAGTATGTTTCACATACTTTCTGAGAAAAAAAGGATCGCAACAACTTATAAGATCACCTCTCTGCTGTCTGCATCAACCTAAAATTAACTGTACATAACCATAACCTATTAAAGTTGTTTTCTTATTGTAAACCATTGCGATATGCATACTGTGATATGCACATGTTATGTGACATGATGCATGTGATACTTTTGATACATTGTGCAGCCCTAGTGTTTTACCTGTCTGTAACAAAATCTTGGTGGTAATAGATCAGATGCAGTCAGTGGAGCAGGTGAGGGATTGATCCCATGGCAGCAAAGGTGTGGACAGCAGCCAGCAGCAGTGATAGCAAACCTACAGTCCAGTTTCTCTTGTAACTACCCACATATAGTTCTCTTGACTCTGTGATAGTACTGCAATTGGTCTATTTTGGCCAGTTCATTTGAAACTGCTTGTCTTAATTGTCAAACAGATAATTGTCTAATAGAGTTAGGGTTTGTTCTATGAAAATCATGTGACTCATGTGGTACACAAAAACATGTTTACACCTTGCATTAAAGATGTGTTTTGGTTGATCGTATAACTTGTATGAGAGAGATGCATTCCTGTTGACACGTGATGCTTTTAATCTGTCTCTTTTTTTCTACTGTCTCTACTTTTGTCCTGATTACTTTGAGCGGAAGGTCTATGGGAGGGCTTCTTTGCTTTCTTCTAGCACAAGTGGGAGGTTAAAGAGGTTTATAGTTGATGCACACTCTTTATATTAAGGACTGTTTCATATATTTAAGTGCAATGGATATAAGTACAAATAACTAAAAAATAACAATAAAAGCAGCTGCTTTAGTTTCAGCAGTGACAGCCTCAAGACCCCACAAACACTGTGAGTTCACGCTAAAAGTCACAACTGGTGGGAAAACAGTGTGCTTGAGGATCTATTGCTTTGTTTTACATTTTTGTGTTCAAAAACTACTTTCTGCTTTGACTCGTTTAAATTCCACCTGACAAGCAAGCTTCCCATTCTCCGCAGTGAATACAGATTCAGTAGGCGTCTTTTTCTCTGTTTAAAAACACTTTTTGTCTGTTTCTGTCTGTTTTCTACACCACAAAACATTCCGGTCAAATCAGAGCACCTACCTCTGGATGTGGTTGAAATTGGAAAAGCTCAAATGACCCCCTTGACGCCTGTTTACATTTAACGCTGTCCACCTCTGATGTAATCGACTAAAATGCATTTTAATATCAGGTTCAAACAGACTGTTAAGTGATCAGACTCATTCGTTAATCTGTAAATTTTGCAGGTGCCCAACTGTTTTTACACAAAATGCAGTAATCCCAAAATTATCCTGGGACCAGAAAATTTCTTTTGACATGGTCATTTACTGTAGAAACCACCCAGAAGACCATAGCAACCTCATCATGACATACTAACAAGCACCCAGTTATCATTGGCTTTGCACTTAGGCTTTGCTCAAACTTCTCCTGTGTTGTCTATAAACACCCAATTTTTTTAAAAAAATGTACATTAGCTTCTTAACATGGTGATCATTTTAAAAACGTGCAAAACGTTTGATGAGAAATTATGCCCATGTGACCCTTTGCATCAGGAGTGGCAGCTATCCAGCATTCTGCTGGATACCCAGATGTGACCCCTGGTTAGAAAGAAGTGGTTTAGGGAGGGAGGCAGTCTACAGATTCTTACAGCTGCTGGTATTTGGTGTCTGGTGTGTATCAGATAGTCAGAGGTTTATATATGATGTTAGCCCTGAAACCCTTTGGTTCTCTTATATTTCTGTTATATCTTCTGAGAATTGTATCTACCTTTATCCTATTCCAAACTTTTAACACTTTTTAAGGAATATTTTAGAAATTGTTAAGCTGTATTAATTACAAACAAAGAAAAATGGTTTTGTATGTTAATATTCTGACACTAGAAGTATATGGGGCAAGTCTAACTCCAACCTTACCTAAGCTATTCCATTCTCTTCTCTGTTTTACTCATCCATCTATTCTGATACTCACTCAGCACCCCTCATCTCTCTCTTCCACTTCCTTATCTCTCTCTGTCTTTCATTCTCTCTCTCTCTCTCTCTCTCTCTCTCTCTCTCTCTCTTTCTTTCTCTCTGTTTCTGAGGTCAGAATGATTTAGGGCTGTTCACTCCTGTTTAGGAATCAGACCAGAGCAGAAGTACAGCTGTGGATATCTAAACACTTTTGAGTTAATAGTTTTCAGAAAGATTTCAAGTTTGCTTTTTGCACAAGATTTTTATTTTCCTCTTGCAGCAGTTTTCTTTTAATTTAGCAGTAAATGTATCTACATATATGTGAGCAAGCATTGCTTTTCACACATGGTACCTGTACTTTATGTCTGAAATGTATTTCAGTCGGCAGGGGTTTGTAGATCTCTCTTAAAGCAACGGCGCTCCAGTTTCTCTCCCTGATGATGCGTCAGTGGTTTACAGTGGGGCTGATGCTATGCTTTCATTTGTTCGCGCAGTGAGGAGGTAAGCAGACATGGCTTCACAGTCATCGTGGATATGCGAGGATCCAAATGGGACTCGATAAAACCTCTGCTGAAGATCTTACAAGAATCCTTTCCTTCCTGCATCCACGTCGCTCTTATCATCAAACCTGACAACTTCTGGCAGAAGCAGAGAACCAACTTTGGAAGTTCCAAGTTTGAATTTGAGGTAAGACAGGTGGAAAAAAAGCAATTTATTATCTCCGTGTTTGGTATATTCAGAAAGATATTGCTTTGGAATTGAAAATTTGGTGGAAATCTATAGTGGAAAAGGTTAGAAGCTTCAGAATCTGGGAACTGTATTGTTTATTTTTAATAGCAGTATTAGCGGTAATAGCATATTCATGACATAATATGGGGAGGTAGATAACATGGTTGACGTGACATATGACAATATTTCATGCTGCTGATGCAAAAGTAGAGCTGATAAATTTAGTTCTGACCTATTTCATCAAAGAACTGAGAGGAAGACAGAGTAGTGTCATATTTAATCTGTAGGTCTAGTCTCCCAATGGAGCATCCTCAAATTAACCCATCCTGCACAGCAGTACATTAATACATAAAAACATTAATTACTATGTAATAAAAAATTGTCAGATGCAAGAAAATGAAAATGATTAGAAAATCCATGCTGTGTTTAAAACTGAATCACAAGTACTTAAAACCAATATTTTCAGTTGTATAGTTAGTCGTATAGCAATGATTTCTGATACTGTTTCTAATACTCAGAGTTAGTGGATTGATTTAAAAATAATCAAAGTACTGCTGGTTTTATTGACATCAAAAAACAGCCAAAAAACTAGCAAGCACAAAGCAACCCTTCTGCAAACACCTTAGCAACAAATACACTAAAAAGACATAACACCCTGACACCAATACTTGTGAGTTTTACACAGGCAAGCACTCATTTTTGCCTTAGAAAGTGTATTAATATAAAAGAGACCAGTGTCTTAATGAATGTCTCTGTTCACCACTCAGTCTCAGATGTCCATTGTTCCCTTATTTCCACTGTTGTCTCTAATAATAAAACCAGAGCTGCAATGTTTGGAATGTTATTTTGGCTCTCTTTGAGTGAAACATTCAATGTAACTGATCTGATAGGGTTTACATTCATCATACACTCACTTTTTAATTGCATTGTTGTTGTAAAAATTCATTTTAGCTTCTTGGAAACCTCCCACTGAGTCACTGACAAAAGTGGTCTATTCAGAGCCTAGAGCTGTCAAAATATTATCACAAGTTGCAGCTATTTTCTTTGTTAGTTGTAAACACACCCATATTAAACAATGTTTTTTTATATTATATTCAAAAAGAGATATCAAACAGATATCAAGTGTTATGCCTGTGAAAGCAGTATGTTAAGGCACATTTCTGATTGGAAGGCTATTCCAAAAGTAAGCAACCTAAACCTAGGTGATTTTTTACTAAAAACAGTTTGTAATGCTGTTTGTTTTTATAACTGTTTATAACTGTTTTTTTATTAGACCATCATGGTGTCCCTTGAGGGTTTGACCAAAGTGGTCGATCCTTCCCAGCTGACTCCAGACTTCGAGGGTAGTTTGGAGTATGACCACGAGGAGTGGATCGAAGTTCGGGTGGCATTTGAGGAATTTACAGGCAATGCTGCTCGTGTGCTGGCCCGTTTGGAGGAACTTCAGGACTTGGTGTCCCAGCGAGAGCTACCATCAGACTTGGACGGGTCTCGGCGTGCCATGGAGGAGCACGCCTCGCTGAAGAAGAAGGTTACTAAAGCTCCGGTTGAGGAGCTGGACACAGAAGGCCAGCGTCTGCTCCATCGGATCCAGAGTGGGGAAAAAGGCAAAGGAGATATCCAGGGTTTAGCTCCTAAAGTCCAGGCATTGCTGGATAAACTCCACTCCATACGTCAACATCTGCACCAGTCCTGGCACATGCGCAAACTTAAACTGGATCAGTGCTTCCAGCTGAGACTCTTCCAACAGGATGCAGAAAAAGTGAGCTTTTTATTGTGATCAGTGCTTTGTGCTTTAATTTGACCAGAACACAACTGTCAAGTGTGAGATGGCAAAATCATGGTAGCATTGTGTTCTGTGTACAACTTGTTCTTGCATAACTTGTTCCTGGATTAACATCTGTTATATTCATGATATAATGTTCCTGATGTTATGGGTTAGTTATAAGAAATATGGTTAGTGCTTGTATGCACTCCAATCAAATTGGTTTTAAAATGTTACAGATTGCACCTTCTTTGCATTTTCAAGTTATTTATGATATTTATGCTGAAACTGTTATAACGCATTACAAAATAGCTCCGGTGACCAAACTGTTAGATTCTTAGAGAAATTGTAAGATCCCTTATAGTTAAAGGTTGGAACATTCGTTATACATTACATTATCTCTCATTATTTATTGTTCTTCTTTTCTGTTTTCTTCAGATGTTTGACTGGATCGTTCACAATAAGGGTCTGTTCCTGAACACATACACTGAGATAGGAGGCAACCATCAGCACGTGTTGGAGGTGCAGACCCAGCACAACCACTTTGCCATGAACTGTATGGTAAGACATGTCCAGTGGTCCAGCAGTAATGTCTCTCACCACCCGAGGCATTATGACAGTGTTACATCATTAAAATGATGTGTGTTTGTACACGTGACCTGACTTTCACACAAATACATTTTCTATCATCAGGCCATAGTCATTTCAATACATGCCTGAAGCTCTAACGCCACAGTGGTTACCAGAGTCACATTGACAATAAATAAATGAAATGTCTGTGTGTGTGTGTGTGTGTGTGTGTGTGTGTGTGTGTGTGTGTGTGTGTGTGCGTGTGTGTGTGTGTGCGTGTGTGTGTGTGTGTGTGTGAGGCCCTGGCAGTCTACTTATCACTTCCAAGGGCACATTCTTGTTTCACAAGAAACTTAAAAGTAAAAATTACTTTTCATCTTTATGGTCTTGGTTACCATCTGCTCGTTCATATCAATGTTACTGCTAATATGCTAACAGACATAGGGTAGCAGTGAGTCTTACATCTAATTCAAATACTTTCAGATTTTAAAAACATCTTGAATCATGGAATCATGAGGAGTAACAGGTAATTTGTGCTGTGTTACATACAGCAATAACAGCACAATTGCTAGTTTTCTTAATCTTTAAAAGTGTTAACATATATAAATGTAATATAAATTTCAACATATGTAAATATAATTTTACTTCAGTGCATTACACTCTCCTTTAAGTTATTCTGTAACTTTTAAAGACAATCCTTCCCACCTCCTAGGATGTGTTTTTAGTTTGTTTTCAGGCCCATTGTTTCTGTTTTGCTAGTCTTGTATGTTTGGCTGAGTGTGCTGAAATCACATGTCCTGTTTCAGCTGTGAGAACAGTCCCATCCATCTCACATTGCTTTAACTGAGTACAACTTTACGGATGGAGTGCTATGTCAACTGTTTGTTTTGAGCAACCGGGGTTCTGCAGCCACCTCCTCAGGAAGTAATAGGAGCCTCACTTCCTGTCTCACACAGGGTATGAATGAACGTCAGTGTGGTTTATTTGGTGTCTATCTAGTGTCACATAAACAGCGTGGTTTATAGTCCAGAACTCTAGTATTAGTATCTAATACTCTATATAGTGCTCTTGGAACACACCTCACAGCATTGGTGTAGCTGTTGTTTTTGTGTCACATGGTATAATGTTCATTTTGTAGGTCTGTGCTGGCAGTATAATTGCATATAATTTTATTTAGAAATTGTAATAATTAATAATGATCTTTGTTGATAGCTTGCCCCTAAGATGATTTAAAAGTCCCTACAGTTTGATTCCCTGCAGGTCATGTATTGACAGTAATTCAATAGATGTTTTGAACAAACACAATGAACAAACACATAGAAAACCTGCTCATGCTAAAGACATTTTACACATGGCTGAATAATCAGGCACGCCAAAACGTATTAAACCCATTGAAGGAGTTGTTTATCTACAAAAATGTACCTAAAAACATAAAGAAAAGTTGTATAAAAAATTCTGTCATTTAATCACTCTCATGTTAAGGAGAAAAAAAGTTGAAGAATAACAGAATTGGCTGAGCATAAATAAGAGAGTAAAAGTTATTTACTGAGAGTAAATAACTTTGCAGAATGTGTAATGTTGGGTGAACTGTTATTAGAGAACTGTTTTAGACCTGTGACTAATGCTTTATTCTCTGTGAGAAGACAGTAGGTGTGGGTTGTCATTGCATGACTGTCTCTGTTTGGGCAGACTTCAAGGTCCAGTAGAGTTGTGAAGTGCAGTAATTTTCTGATGTGTGGAAGGCTTTTGTTCTGTGGTATGTGTCTTGGCTGTGTTCAGGTAATGTAATGTGATCTGGGTGAAGGTGGGTAGAATTCTCCTCCTGTTTTTACTCTCATTCTATGCTCAAGTCATTCTATATGTCTGTGTTTTGCCTTTATTTCTATTTTGGGGCCAAATAATGGTTTGTGGTATTACATGTCACAACCATAAAAAGTAAACAGTTGCTCCTGCCCATTTTATACATTGTGGATGTGTACTGTAAAATGTGTATTTAGTTCATTACTACAGCAGCAGGCATGAGTTTGTTGCATGTTTTCATTAAGTAACCTTGAATTCATCTAAGGTATACCAACTGATTATTTGTATCTTCCATATTAAAGTGAAACTGCACAAATTACAAACACATGCAGGTTATTGCAAAGACAATAGTACCAGTTATATTTAGCATATGTTTTGCCAGCAGTTACTTAAAGCTGCTTCTGATTTACATGAAAATCAGACACCAGAAGCTTTTAATTGTTTCCATGATGTGATTCACAAATCCTGTGATATACAGAGGGTTTGATGAATTTGTGTTTACTGGTGCATGTCTATTTTCTCCTAGCAGCTCTGAAACCAAGTTAGAGGTGAATGATAAAAGGACTTAGTAATTCTGTTTTCCTGAACTCATCTGGTAGAAATGTGTTTAATTTTAATAGTGAACTTTATATAACCATGTCTGTGCAGGCTGTAGCTGCTGTGGTGTGTCTTATCTCTATTAATTCAAAGTGGTCATCTTTAAATTTCATTTAATGTGTGTTTGTGTGTATCTGTGTCTCTGTTAATGTTTAACATATGGATGTACCGATAAAGAATTTTGGACCGTTGATGGTGTTCTCACAATTGCTTTTGCTTGATCTTGGGTTTAAAGATTTGGATGAAGTCTAGAGCCTGTGTGCTCTAGATTATATTAAGAAAATTAACCTTATAATAAGTGACACAGGCCTCGGGTTAAGTCTCAGGCTCAGGTGCATTGCCCATAGGATTCATAAGGCAGACAAAATATGACACTTCAGGAGTTTTGAAGTTGTCATGTGATTGGTTGAATTCTACAGGATTTCTGGGACTGGTAAACTACAGTTAAAAGTTTGTGTATTTGTAATTGCACATCTGCTGCAGTGTTTTATTGCATGCAGTCTGATATTTCATCAGGTTTTTGTTTGGCAGCATTCTGTGTATTGATCCTCTATTCTTTTAAATTCCTCTGGGCTGTGTAATTATGTGAGGAAACATTATGGTAAACAGAGCTCCTATGCACACATTGTTTAGCCACTCCCATCACATCAGTGAGCAATGCCAAAGTGGAAGGTCTGACCCAGCATCAGATTCTACTTCATAAACCTAACCCTGAATTGGCATCTAGCAAAAACAAAACTGATCCAGGAACAGACAACACGTAATCCACAATACATTTAAATCGCCACAAAATGATGTTTTCCATGTGAGGCAGAACGTTTAGCTGTAAATAATTCACCAGGACTTGATTTTATCTGTCAGGAAGTGACTGGAAATTAAAATGGTAGGTTATGTTTTCACTGTTCATTTTGTTTTTCAGTAGGGAAAACGCTTTTTAAAAGTGGAGAAATTGCATTTAAAAGAAAAATATGAACAACCTTTTTTGTTTAGAAAACAAGAACTGCTGAACTGTACACAGTAAGACCAGCAACATTTATCTTTTACAGATAACACTGAAACTTATTTCTTACAAACTGTACACTTTGGGTCTTTTAAACTCTACTAAAGTTAAATTCGTAAAATATATTTTCTCTCACACAATTGATTGTTTAAAATGGATATTACTAAACCATCATCATGCTGTGTGTATATGTAAAGTTTTGTATGTGTGTGTATATTGTTTATATGTTTGTCTGCTTTGTTGTGGTCTCTTACAGAATGTGTATGTGAACATCAGTCGGATCATGTCAGTGGGCAACAGGCTGCTGGAGGCAGGGCATTATGCCACCCAGCAGATCCAGCAGATCTCAGGTCAGCTGGAACAGAAGTGGAAAGCATTCGCCGCCGCTTTGGACGAGAGGAGCACTCTGCTGGAGATGTCTGCTAACTTCCACCAGAAAACTGACCAGGTGAGGCTAAAAACAGCTGACACATAATGACAGAAAGAATTTGAACACAGACATTAACACAAACTGTTTGCAGTTTCATTAAATTAGAATATATGCATACAAGCATCAATCACGTGTGTAGAGTCACATTTCTATGTGTAGGATTTGTAACAAGTTTTTCCTGTACTAAATGTTATACTGCTGTAACTTTAGGTTTTTTTATGTGTTTATTTGTGTGATTACAGTAATGGTTGATGTTCAGAAAGTCTTTAGTGCAATCATCCATATGTATGCACGAAAACAGTGCAGTCATCTTTCTTTTCGAGCAACTATTGCTTTGTCAGTTTTATTAACAGGCGGTTGCTCTCTGTTTTTTAAAAATAGAGCATCTGTATTTGTAGTCCCCTTCAGACAAATTGTAATGTATTTATTCTTTCACTGAATAAGTTACTGCTATAGTACACTCAGTGGTGGGCGGCCCAGAGCTAGAGTAGCTGCTGAGAACAAAATTTACTTTGGCTGAAGGTCTGAAGCAGTTTTACTCAAGTCATTTACACTTTCATTGAGTAACAATTCATTTATTAATGTAGATTTGCAGTCATATCAACAGTAAGTCTCATAGCAGCACCTTCTAGGTTGAGTCTAATGATACAGTGATTGGTTTTGTTTTCTCTTAGTACATGGGCAACATGGACTCATGGTGTAAGGCGTGTGGAGAGGGTGATCTTCCTTCTGAGCTTCAGGACCTTGAGGACACTATCCATCATCACCAGGGTCTCTATGAACACATCAGTGCAGCCTATTCTGAGGTATGTTATTCTTACACCCACTACAGAGAAAACCTATTTCTGTAGTAGCACACTATGTAGCAACCAATGCTATGAGTGATTAATGTGTGATTGATGCATGATGTTCCATTATCCTCACACCTTGATGTACATCACGTATATTTTATTAGGTGAGTCAGGATGGCAAAGCCCTGCTAGATAAATTACAGCGCCCCTTGACCCCAGGCAGTGCAGATTCGCTGACGGCCTCAGCTAACTACTCCAAGGCGGTGCACCACATCTTGGATATAGTTCATGAGGTTCTGCACCACCAAAGGCAGCTGGAGAACATCTGGCAACACCGCAAACTTCGCCTTCACCAGCGTCTACAGCTCTGCGTCTTTCAACAGGACGTCCAGCAGGTCAGAAACATCCTCATTACTCACCCTACTTTATACACCTGCTGTTTTTGGTCTGTGCTTCACAAATGAAAATCAGTGATATTGTATCACTGTATGATTTTTGTTTTTAGATGTTTTTTAATTTATGGTATGTCAGAGATTAAGTAGGTCTCCATGGAACAAGTTTTAACCCATGTGTGTCCACATTTACAGTGAAAAAGGATGAAAAATGTGAAGTTAGCACTTGTCATAGTTGAATTCCGATTAGAGGATTCTGAGTGGCTGTGTTCTTATAAGCCTCCTTACTGTTTAACCCCTCCTCCTCAGTCATGGTCTTGGTTTGATTTTTAATGGCCATTTTTTACAACCAAAGGGCATAATTAGGTCCCTGCGTTTTCTCTTTTTGTACATTCTGTTTTACTCAGGTTCAAATAGGTCTTTTAAAAAGGTAAAATTTTACCAAAGCAATAAGGCGCTGGAGGCCATATATAAAAAAAGTTCATGTTATAAAATTGTAATTTTAAAACACTTAAGGGATTTTCAGGCATTCCGCTGCACATTCCATATCTGTGGTAAAATCACTATAATCAGTGTAAGCCCTGCCGTCAAGTGGCTCATTGCTATAACAGATAGCACAGTTGTCACAGTTTGCGCAGTCAAAAACAACCTTAATATGAATTGATGTTACAAAACACAAACTGTTTTTTCAGAATCTATAAAGTTTACACATGAATATGCAGATTACGTTGTAAAACAATACAAATCCCAAGTCCCTGCTTATAAGTGAGGTGCATCTGGTTAAAAATCTCCTTTTCTCTCATTTTCTGAACATCTTTAGTGAAATATGGCGCAGTCAGAATGCCTGTGAGGCATCATTATGTTGAATATAAAGTGAGTTCTTATCTGTTTAAAATATGATTTGACTGCTCAGCTGAGAACAGAATATAAATTTGAAAGTGAGATTTTGGGCAACACTGCATTAAAGCGTTATGTCTTTTTCCTACTTTTTTAAATGAGAAATGTTCTCCATTAGAACAAAAAGAGCGCCTCTCTCTCTTTCATTCATTCACACTCTTTCAGTCCCACACTGTTACCATGATTTTAACTCATTCTTTCCTTAGATGGGTTCAGAATCAGTTGTCATGGTAACCGTGTTCAGCAGCCTCATTATGTTGAGGGTTTGCCTTATAAAATGATGCAGGGTTAGGTCGAACTCTAAACCTCCCAAACATCAGACAACAGCCACGTGAGCAGGAGACTCAACATCTGCGCGACAAATGACTTCCTTTAAATTACGTGCACGCGCGACGACAGATGCCACTACACACGCGGGTCTGAATGTGTCTGTGTGCGATCAAAGGTGCCATAATGAAATATGCATGGGGAGAGACCTAGAAGTGTATATCGCGGTGAGCTGGGGCGTCTTTAAAAACGATGTCGCTCTTTTCATGTGCTTGAGTACGAAACCTGACTTTAAAGCGCTAAAATCTACCTTACATATTATAAATGTTTAATTAAAACACACGCACGCGTTTAATACATTGACACCGCTGTTGTTTGTAACATGCGCGCATCGTTGGTTAAATTTTATATACACATTTGCATAACCATGCAATTGTGCAATAGATAGGATAAGCCCCCATAACAAATGTTCACAATGAACATCACTGGGAGGTTTGGGCAAACACCAGCATAGCAGATACTAGAGTATTGCTCTCTTAATCTGCAGGATGACCTCACTGCGTTTATCAGGCTGATGTTATAGAGTTGTCGAGCTGTCGCATTTAATACCGCAGTTCTGGTGTGCCCCCTGCTGGTGCTACACAAAAAATGCACGTGCGCTCTTCATGCGCATTACTCTTCATTAGCATTTAGTAGCCTTTGAAAGAAGTTGACATGAAAACGACCTGGAGATTACATATTTAGTCCTTGTTGTTTTATAATTAATTATTTTAGATTATTGTTTTACAATAACAACAATACATGTTGTGTCATTTCTATTTTAACTCTACACTACCCTCATAAAGGTTATAATATGTGTCTTACAGTATTGTGGTTAAATGCAATTCCACGTGTCATTTGTTTATATTTTCTTCTAAATATCTTTCAGGTTCTAGATTGGATTGAAAACCATGGTGAGGCATTCCTCAGTAAGCACACAGGGGTCGGGAAGTCTCTCCACAGGGCTCGAGCGCTGCAGAAACGTCATGAGGACTTTGAGGAAGTGGCTCAGGTAGGGAGGAACATATGCAAGAGCATCTGTCTGAGGATTTAGTCAAATGCATCTTAACTTCCCAACAAGAGAATGCGACCATTCTCTTGCTGTGACTTCACTGCTCCAGATAACATGTTTACTCACATGGATGTCTGAGCACACTGTTTGTCTCTCAGAACACCTACACCAATGCTGATAAACTCCTGGAGGCTGCAGAGCAGCTGGCTCAGACAGGAGAGTGTGACCCTGAGGAGATCTATCAGGCAGCTCATCAGCTGGAGGACCGCATCCAGGACTTCGTCAGACGTGTGGAACAGCGTAAAGTCCTGCTTGACATGTCTGTGGCCTTCCACACTCACAGCAAGGAGGTTAGAATACTATTACAGTTCTGTTTCACTAAGTAATATTGGTTTTTATATGCTAATATATGCCCCACCATCTAACCATATGTGGCTTACAGTACACATAATAGCCTCTTACTTTCTTGGACCTAAAATCTTTACAATGCTTGTGTTTAAAAATTATATCTCTGCTCCTAGTTCATCTTTATTCCATAAGAAGTCAATGATAAAGAGTAGACAATGTACAGTATGTGGTGCATGTTATGCTTAATACAATCAAACAATTCTTTAATGTCTCCATATGGCATAATGTTAACCATCTGCTACCTGAGGCAGGCTGGGTAACACAGATATCTCTGCTTTGAGATTGGTTGTGGTTGGTGGTGAGTTGGTGAGTTGTGATAAAGGGTTAAAGGCTTGAGTTTTGGTATAAGAGAAAGGTGGAGTTGGAAAAAGACAATGGCGAGGTGTGGAATGAGGAGGCATGACCTGCTGTGTCAGGAGACAGTCTTTGACATGCTAACACAGGCAGATGGCTAATCCTGTGAGCTCAACCGATACACTCACAGGCAAAAACAGCACCAGCAGCAGTGCCACCAGCAGTGGCAGCCAAGGTCTGTGTGTTTGTGCATTCAGTGGCTACATAAAGTGTTTAGGATTACACAAACATAAAGAACGCATTAAAAAAAAATCAAACCTGTTGACTGCAGACTGTTAAAGACAAACTATTGTTTTATAATAATGAATGTATCTTAATATACATTATACTTTATTTGATGTTATTTAATGCTATTTACAGTGCTGACATTTATAGATTCTACTTTGTAAAGTAGTAATATTTTTTGTGGCTACAGTATGTGTTTTTAGCTCATCTGTGTGAAATTTAAATTTGTTCGTTTGGCCCACATGCACCTTGCAGAAGTCTGACTGATTGTAGTTTTGAAAAAAAAACTTTTGTGACACCATTTTCTATATGTCTAGAACACTTAACTGTTTGGTTGATAACATTGTGAAGTCACTCATCTGATTTGCTGGTAATTACATCATTCTTCTGCAGCTGTGGACATGGTTGGAGGAGCTTCAGAAGGAGCTGCTGGATGATGTTTATGCTGAGTCAGTGGAGGCTGTGCAGGACCTAATCAAGCGCTTTGGTCAGCAACAGCAGACCACCCTGCAGGTCACCGTCAATGTCATCAAGGAAGGGGAGGATCTTATACAGCAGCTGAGGTACTGACCAATGAGAACACAGCAGTGAATTAAAGTCAGTCAGGTACTGACCAATGACATCACAGCAGTCAAGGAAAACCAGTCTCTGGTTGTCATGAGAATGTTAACACAAACATACACTGTAAGTCATGTTTATGTAACACACATTCCTTGTACAGGACATCATACTGACATATTGTTAATTATTTACTGCACCTTTATATCTGTGGGATTATTTAGTTCCTAAACATTGTTTTCATATGGGTGTCCCACTCCACGTGCCATTGGCCAGCAAATAGACAGTACCGCCTTAAACTTACAGCATTACAACATAAGTTGAGTCACTGTGCCATGTCATGAAGATTAAGATACTAAAAACAATCATCACAGAGCCGCTGTTTTAATGCTTTTTAGGGAAATCACCTTTAAAGCATTTTTATAGTAGGGAAAAATACTATTGTCAGTGATAGAAGTCAGGGGTGCCCCAAAACTGTTTTGATACATTCTTTAGAATACCTTCTTTTGTGTTCAGCAGAACAAAAAAATGCATACTTATGTACCTTTTACAACAACCTTTATACAATACCTAAGGGTAAGTAAATTATTATAGATATTGTATTTTTTGGTGAAGTATCTCTTTAACATAACTTTCAAAGTGACTTTCACTGTAGTAATAATATGCCACATTTGATGTACATGAAGCCCATTGTGCCTCAAATATTGTGTCTCATTCTCACACCCACACTATTCATTGCTCTTTCTTTCTAATCACAGAGATTCAGCGATCTCCAACAATAAGACTCCTCATAACAGCTCGATGGCTCACATCGAGAGCGTCCTGCAGCAGCTGGATGAGGCTCAGGCTCAGATGGAGGAACTGTTTCAGGAGCGGAAGATCAAACTAGAGCTTTTCCTCCAGCTCAGGATCTTTGAGCGAGATGCCATTGATGTAAGTGCAGCTTTACATCACATCTGCTAGTCCAGTCTTTAATAAGAGATGAAGAGTCACTGGGTCTATGTGACTGGTGGATCTTAATAGACAATTCATGGTTGTATTTTAAAAATAAACAGCGGCCGGTTAAAAATACAAATACAAACTATACAGTTGTTAAGACAGCAAAGCAAAAGGCTTGCGCACTTTTAAACAGGAGGAAAATTCTTTACATTGTATCTGTTGTAGATTGTGGCAGATCTGTTTTTCTATTGTGGCATTATATTGTGCTTTTATTTAAAATCTTGATTTTGTTTTTGGGGTGCACTAGAATAGGTTTTTTTGCTTGTTAAAAAAATGCCCCATTTCAACCTTAATGCTGCACCTCTCATAGCCTGTCAAAACTGCACTGTTGAGTTTCTGGTTCTACAAAGTCCTGCATATTAAAATTCTGAATGGTCTCTGATTGGTTAGCATTTTATCGGCAGTGAACTTTGAGCATTGTAACTTAGCAGATTTATTTATACTTAATAGAAACAGAAACATCACTCACTAGCTAAATGCATATTAAAACACCTTTAAAACTGTGAATATAGTCAAACTTGGTTTTGGTGCAAATTCATTCCGTGAAATTCATCCTTGGTTAAAGCTAAATTAAGATTGTGGGACTGGTTGCATGGGACTGGTTGCATGACACATGTACTTGCATGACATGGGTGAAGTAGAAATATTGTTAGAACTGTCACATGTGTGAGGATACCAGCAGTGTATATTCAATTGTAATTGACAGGACTTGATGAACACATTTACTGTAGAAGGTGAATGGTCCATTGGCTTAAGACACTCCAGTTCCTCTCATGAGTCTTTGACTTGAGCTGATCAAAAAACAGGGAAAAAGACGAAAGCCATCAATGTGTCTGATTACAGATTCTGATCAGACACTGTGAGCAGAGACATTGTGGAAGCTCCTCTGACAGCTTGTGCTGTGAGTCACACAGGGTTGTGACTCTGTGAAAATTAGTCATGATTTTGTATTAGAGAAACTGACGGCTTCACCTAATTAATATCACCTTTACAGTTCTGTAGAACAGCCGTATCAAAGCGTTTAAAGACAACGTGAAGAGACATTAAGCAACTTGTTTTACTTCTATGACATAACCAGGTGGTCATGTTTGCCACTGCTAGTAGATACCATAACTGCCCCATTCAGCATTAATCAGAAATACACTGGCACACAGAAATATTTTATGTTTTTTATGTTATTTTTTATTTTGATTAATATGAACTGATAATATACTGTATATTGCACTGATGTGTGCAATAACAACAAAGATGTTAAGAAAGAAAGCGGAGTGAAATTTGCTTTCATGTTGCAAGTTCAACTGATCTGCTGTTATTATGACAACCTGAAGAAATCTAATCATGCTTTGCAATTGACTGTGGTGGCAGCGATTCCAGCTCAATGTTTTGTTTATTGGAAACCTTATATGAAGTAATCAGAGTCCACAAAACAGACAGGCTGTTTTGTAGTATCGTAAGTGATATCGCTCTGTAACGTAACCCAATACAGATGGAGCGTTACATTTCATGACTTTTAAAGGGGTGCTTGTGCAGCATTGATACTTTTCTGATACATAAGGTGAACTTGAAGCAATTTTGTTTACCCAAAGAGCATATATGTATTAATGGAACATGCAAGTTTTCAAGAATACCATACACAGACAATGTAGGTGGATTTTATTAGTTATTTCCAGTATATTGTGTCTGGTAGATGGTGACTTGTAGGTGATGTACAAGTGTTTGTACATCAGGGTGGTAGCTACACAGTTAACATTTATTACTCAGAGCAGGGCGGGTCAGCGCTTTTAGTCAAAGCAACAGGGTGCCAGAGGGCACAACAGTTGGCGGGTGATTTCCCAAAACACTCCTCATGTACGCTTGCAAACATAATACCGGCCTCCTTCCTTCCTTAGAGAAGGTGCTTGTGTTCCTACTGTAGTTATCATCTTCTGTGTTTATCAACCTTTCACTCAAGACAACTGGGAAAAGATGGCTGTGTTCATTAGAGGACATAAACTTTACAGCAGTTCACTGTAAGTTCCTTGACTTTTGACTGGTCGATTGGGAAGATTATGTGAGGATTAGCTGTAAAATCTTGCCTCTCACTGTATCAAGGACACATCTCATGCGTTTAATTTCTGAGGTATGAAAGTATTGTTTTGTTGTTGTTTTTTTGTTTCAAGGAGTAGTTCATTGAGTAAGGTTGTTCACTATTGAATACTTATTCTGAATCGTTTTACCATGCTGTTGTCAGGGCAACTCTTTGCTTGTTTGTGTTTTCTTATACGCTCAGCATTATTAACTGGAATACTTTTAGTACTGGTCAACTGGTATGTTTTTAATGACACTTTTTGA
Organism: Yasuhikotakia modesta; assembly: GCA_036877545.1. Classification (NCBI taxonomy): domain Eukaryota; kingdom Metazoa; phylum Chordata; class Actinopteri; order Cypriniformes; family Botiidae; genus Yasuhikotakia; species Yasuhikotakia modesta. Next base: position 39,975 of record JBAJNP010000648.1, on the reverse strand, counting down.
GAAACTGTTGATCATCTACTAGAATGTGTATAATGGTTTACAGTTTACATAAGCTTTGTTAGTTCCTCCTTGGATCAGTTTTTTTTAAATGTGCCATTTAATATGTATCAGTCAAAAACCAAATGCAATATATACTATAGGCAGAAGACAGATAAAAATGCATAAAAATCTTTAGCTTACCCTGTCTTAAACTGTAGACTTCAGAAAAATATTGATATTGAATAATTTTGCGAGATGAAAAGATCATGGCGTTACTAATCACAGCTATGAAGAAATTTGGTTTTCAGGGACAATTGCACAGTTGAACTGGTATTATACCAAACAATATTGGTCACAGAATGCTGCATTCAAGTTTCTCAATAAACTCTGTAATGAGACATTTATTATCTTCTTTTACTGTAGGCCAAATAAGAACAATGAAAAAGGTTAATATTGACTAATACCAACATGTTCACTGATACATTATTCTAATTGTGATAAATGTGTGGATGTTGGGCAGGTGATCTCAGACCTAGAGTCCTGGAATGAGGAGCTGTCACAACAGATGAATGAGTTTGACACTGAAGATCTGACGTTGGCTGAACAGAGACTGCAGCATCACGCTGATAAAGCTCTTACCATGAACAACCTCACCTTCCACGTCATCCACCAGGGTCAGGAGCTTCTGCAGTATGTCACAGAAGTCCAGGCATCAGGTGAGCATGACCGAGTTTCAGTTAAACATAAACTAACAAACATAGATGTACAGTGCTATGGCACTAACATGTCTTTGTTTCATGGCCTGTATCTGAGCTTGTACCATCTTTGTGTGCATTTTTTGAGCTCATGTGCATTAAGTTCCAAAATGTTGCAGAGAAACAGACTGTAAGGCCAGATATTTGCGGTCAGTAGATCACTGTTGTAAAGCATCAGGGATAAGTGCATGTGTGCGCATATGTGTGTGTGGGATAGAGGGTTTGACCAAAGCAGGCTTAAGGGGGGAGGAGTAGCCACAGCTAAACGCTAAACTCTAAAGTCAAACACAGCAGGTCCAACCAGACATCCAGCTCCCCTCCCTTCATCTGCACGGCCCTGTAATCCTATAGACTCACTCCGCCTAGTAAAATCACTGGACACATACCCACACACAAGAATTGACATCTGACAGCACACACAAACAGCAGAGAGGAAAGGAATCCTCATATTGGACCTGTATTTGTGGAGGCACGCACGCAAACGCAAAGCTGGAGCACACGCAGAGCTTTAGCCCAATGCAGCTCCTGGCTACGGGTGTAAAATGTAAGTGTGTGTATGTGTCTGTGTGTAAGAGTGCAGTTAGCTATTATATTATAATAGCTATATTATATGCAATTCTGTGCATGCTGATGTGTTACAGACATTTACTTGTGCATTGCTGACTTAACATAGTGCTTTATCTTGGAAGACATGCTACATTACTACAGATTTGTATTAAAATTACCTTTTTTTTTTTTACTTTTCATGCTTTTTTCATTGTGCAAATGATTTATCAATGTCTGTTCGAAAAAAAGTTTTTTTTTAAATCTGTTCGATTTAGTTTTTTATCAACTTTTTAAAAATGTTGCTTTTCTGTTGATGTAACCACGGCTGTGTGGGAAGGAAAAATATTGAAAACTTAAATTCTGTTTAAATGGAATGTGGCACATAGCAGATTTTTGAGAATGCCATTTCATACCTTTAAATAATTGATAAGCGCTTGTTTTAATGTTAATGTTTTAACAGTGTTAATGTTCATAATGTACAGTGCCAACAGGAGGATTGTGTGTCTCTTGTTTGTTTAGTCTTCTTTGGGTATTGAATAATGTGTTTGTTTGTGCAGTTCTGATAATTAAACAACTTTCCAGTTAAAATCAATTAGTTACAATCCACCTGTCTTTTTGCTGCTTATTGCTTTCGGCCTTTAAAATTCCTGTGTTCTTAAATCAGCTCTTTAACTTGTCTTATTGATCTCAGTTTAAATGTGCCACAGGTGTTGGTCAAAAATCACAGCTTCTCCAAACTCAATTAAGCCTTGAATAATACAACGCAAAATAATCAAAAGATTATGTGATCAAGAAACATTAATTGATATTTCAGTATAGCTTTAGAATGTGTTATATAAAGGAATAGAAAGGACAGTTTACTCACAATATTTGTTTCAGTTGAGATGACTGATATTCTTGTGCTACACCTCTCTCTCCCTTTCTCTCTCTCTCTCTCTCTGTAGGTGTGGAGTTGTTGTGTGATCGAGATGTTGACATGGCGACACGGGTGCAGGACCTGTTGGATTTCCTGCATGAGAAACAGCAGGAGCTGGATGCAGCCGCGGAGCAGCACAGGCGGCACCTGGAGCAGTGCGTGCAGCTGCGCCACTTACAGGCCGAAGTCAAACAGGTAAGATGCACACCAGGCTAGTTCTGACTGTGTATCTGTCCCATCCACTTTCTTCATTCCATCCACTGCATCAATTTATCCACCCATCTATTCTATTCATTATTTCTTCCATTTGTCCACTCTATTCACTCCATCCATCTCTCCACTTCATTCAATCCATTCTTTCCCCTATTCATCCATCATCCACCAACCCTTCCATCCATGCATCCATCCAACATCCATCTATCTAGCCGTCTTTCTGTATAAAGTTTCTTTCCAGCCTTCTAAGACACACACATATAGTTACTTGACTGCCACTGCACACAAAAGGCATTAAAACCACATTTAACCAACCAGCAGTACTGTGGTCATTAAACAACAGTACTGTAATGTTGCTAATATCTTTTATGTCTCGCTATGGAGGCTGTATCCAGTTTTCAGACAGCCCTGTAGTACAATTACTGATGTCTCTGAAACACCCACTCTTTACACCTCTTATTCCAGGGAGCAAATCAACCAGTGACTGATCTTTATCTTCTCACTCACTGCACTGTTTACTACATGTCATGGTTAATTATGCAATAGAGGTTTTATTTTAGGTGGGAGTTTCCTCTGTCTGTACCTGAGCAATGACTCATGGGTAGTGAATGTGGGCTGAACCTGACAATGAGACATAATGCTGTACAGTAAAGCCTCTGACACCTCAGTACATATTATGCCATAAATTACCCTATTATGAGGTAACAACAGATGTGCCATTTCAGCAAACAATGAAATTCAGGAATGTGAATCTGAATGTCCTCTGCAGAGGTTACAGTATCAAATTAAATACAACCTAAAATATACAGTCATAAATGTTATAGGGATAGTTCATAGCTCAAAAATGAAAACTCTTCATTGTTCCAAACCTGTATGACTTTTGCTTCTGAGGAGTCACAGTCATTGAGTTCCATTGTATGGGTGTGCAAAACTACCGAGACATTTCTTCAAGACAAATATCTTCTTTTGTGTTCTTCTTGATCTTCTTTTGTAAATGATGGAAGAATTTTCCTTTTGGGTGAAATGGCCCTTGCAGTGTTCCATGCCATCACTGATCTGAGACAAAGACCTGGGTCATAGTGAACAGATCAATAATTAATATTTCAGTAAAAAATCTTTATTCATATATTTACTGTTCGTTTGTAAATGTATATAGACCAGTGTTTGTTAAGCATTATTTTATTTTTATTTTAGTTTGTTAATAGATAAAAGTAATATAAAGGTTTAATTATTTGGATACTGTGGTACAGCGTAGGTCAGTGTTGAGTGACAGACGCACTGGCTTAGAGGAAACAACAGTTTATCAGAGCTGTACACGCTTGAAATAAAAAGAAAACTAGGCCAAGAGCAGCAGCTGGTAATCTCATTTTATCTTTTCATTTATTTGTTTATTTATTTGTTTATATATTTATTTTTATGGTCTGCTTTAGAGGAACAAAGTGATGAGAAAAATGAGTTGTCCAAAGATGGCATGCATGTAGGTTTTAGATCCTGACACAGCCACAGGGTTTTTCATGGGTGTGTGATCAGGTTTTACTTTACTGCTTATGCGTGAGCTGAGACTGTCTCAGCTTTCAGTGTGGTGATATGTTTACGCAAGCCACAGAGTTACATTATCTGACACTACATGAGCACTGAAGCAGATGTGTGAATTCAAAGTCAAAAAAGAGGCTGTGCCAAAAGACAGTGCGGAATTCTAAAGGTGTCAGTCAGAGAGAAAATAAATTATGTTTGTCACTGATGCAGCCAAAATGTATATAGCACAGCAGAACAAAAAGGTGGCCTAGACTAATAATTAATGGGGAGGCCACTTTGTGTTCTTTTTCCCCTAAAGTACAGATTTGTTTTTAATTTCTGCACCTCCTTGACACTTTGAATCAGGCTGTCTTTGTTCTACACTACTTTTGAGACACCCGTCAGCAAATGACATCTATTATGATTGGCTAATCTGTCGCCATGTAAAATGAGCAACAATGCCCTGCCAAATTGCTAAAAGATTTAATATTCCTAAATCAAAGACAAGTTTTCTTGTAAGAAACTAAGCCAAAAAAATGACAAAAATTTTTTACCAGTCAGGTGCTATGTAGGGTCAGACAAACAACACCAAGTCACAAATCAGGTCACTGGCCCAGCTTCTTGTCTAAATAGGAAATAGGCCTTTATATCCTTTTGAATGTGTGTTGCAGGTGCTGGGTTGGATCCGCAATGGAGAGTCGATGCTCAACGCAGGTCTTATCACAGCCAGCTCACTACAGGAAGCTGAACAGTTACAGAGGGAACATGAACAGTTTCAACACGCCATTGAGGTACCAAACATTCCCACAACATTTTACTGCTTCACAGTTAAACAGGATCCAGTTTAATGAAGAAACATTTCACCAAAAACATTACACTAAAATTTACAGTATTACACTAAAATAAGAATTGTCCTTTTTCACAGCTATGCCATAAAGAAGTCTATATGTAAATAAAGTTTATTACACTTCTCTTTCATTTCCTCGTGTGGTGTCTGTGCAGAAAACCCATCAGAGTGCTCTACAGGTGCAGCAGAAGGCTGAGGCTCTGCTACAGGCCAATCACTACGACATGGACATGATCCGGGACTGTGCAGAGAAGGTGGCGTCTAACTGGCAGCAGCTCATGTTGAAGATGGAAGACCGTCTCAAACTGGTCAACGCTTCAGTGGCCTTCTACAAAACCTCTGAGCAGGTCAGAGCAGCTGTCTTGTTTTGATGGTGATGTTTTGACATTGATTTTTCAAGTATTTTTAGTCTGACGTATACAAACTTGATCCAATCTAAGCCAGCATTTTTAATTCACAAGATTTCAAATCAGACTAATGTAGATGTGAAATCTATATTTTTTTGACAAAAATACATACATTTTAATTGCTTATGTTATTTTACATGGTATTGCTTGTTTTCTCAGACCAGTTATGATAGACATGGGAGACTTGAAGTTTGTCATCTACGTTTTCATACTGATAGTTGCCCTGAGTTCCTTGTTGTGTGACAAACTGTCTTGGCATTATGCTGATGCTTACATAATTACTAAAGCAATCAACCAATAGCAATCTATATAGGAACAAACTGATTTTGTTATTTGCAAAGTGACAGTTTGAATTGTCAGCCCCAACAAATTGTCTTATTTGTGTGCATTGTTATTGCATTAAAATGTAATCCTTTATAGTAAATATCCACAGAATGTATGTGTCAGTGTGTTTGTTTATATTGGTGTATATAACTGTACATGTGTTCTGCAGGTGTGCAGTGTGCTGGAGAGTTTAGAGCAAGAATATAAACGAGAGGAGGACTGGTGCGGAGGAACCGATAAACTGGGACCAAACTCAGAGTCTGACCATGTGACGCCCATGATCAGCAAACACCTGGAGCAGAAGGAGGCCTTTCTCAAGGTACTGAGCTCATCCACACATGCACTCCAGTTGTCAGTGTGGCATTTGTTTGACCAAAATCTTTGAATTCAGATTCACTCTCATTTGAGTCTTTACTGTATTTCTTCTGAAGGCTTGCACACTAGCCAGACGCAACGCTGATGTCTTCCTGAAGTATCTTCACAGAAACAGCGTGAATATGCCTGGGATGCTGGCACACATCAAAGCCCCTGAACAACAAGTCAAAAGTATGACTACAACTATGTCTTTAAAATACTGAACATAATCTGTAAATTGGCTATTTAAAATGACAGAAGTGGCACCAGAGTTCATGTATTTGAACCTTCTGTGCTTTCTGATGCTGCGATGCTGATGCTCTGTTTATGTCTCCAGACATCTTGAATGAATTGCTTCAGAGGGAGAACCGGGTTCTTCACTTCTGGACCATGAGAAAAAGGAGACTCGATCAGTGTCAGCAGTTTGTGGTGTTTGAAAGAAGCGCCAAGCAGGTCAGTATCAGTCTAGAGAAGGTCAGTTCTCTGAAGGGTATGCAGAACAGTGTACAGATTCACTGATTATTTACTGTTTGATTATTTGACTCAATTCAGGTTCACTTTATTCACAGGATCATTTTAGTCTGGGCAAGAATGACTGCTAAACTAGAAGCAGACTGTCTTACTGATGTGTAAAGTGACCAATCAGAGTTTTGGTCTCTGATTGAGGGGGAGGGTACATCTGAAATCAACAATACAACAACAGACCACTGTGAGAAAAAGTATTTAAAACACAGAACTTCAGTCTTTGCAAACATTTGTACTGCAAAAAAATGTGTGTATGTCTTTCAACGATATAACACAAAAGCAGAATTTGGTAATGCTTAAAGATATCTGTTCATTATGTTCCAAACAAACATTAGCAAAGAGTCTAGGATGTTTTCCAGGCTTCAAACCGTACCTTTAAATTCAGGTCAGCTAATTTTATGGCATGTACATTTGACTGGAAGACTGGAGGCCTCAGACCACAACAACTATTTCTGGATAAAATAACAGAATAATGTCAGGTCAAGCGCTCGGTGGTTTGTGTGACTGCTATAACAACTTCATGGAAGTTCTGTTATGTATCACATAGTCATAAAAGATATTTTTCCGATCTATAAAAACACAGTATGAAAGATTTACTCATGAGAAACAGTGTTAACATATAATAATGCTTAATAATGTCTGCAACAAGCTATAATAATATGTTTTGGTGGTTGTTTGGTTTGTTTCAACTGTGTCACTCTGTTAGCTCCACCCACATCAGAAACCTATTGAAGCAAAATCTTAATGTATGTTGAACAACACTGTTCTGATTGGCTATGCTTTTGTGACAGTGATCAGTATTTTCCTTTTAATTGTGGACAGGAAATAAAGTATGCTTGTTTCTAAAATTCTGTAGCATCATGGCTGATTAGGAAGTGATTTAAACCTTGAGATGAAAAGAGAATATAAATTAAGTCAGATATGTCCAGACTTTATTATATGTTTTCATTATTTGTACAGGTTGGTCTTTCTAGCACTTGATTTGAAGCTTCAATCCATAACTTTTAAACATTAAATTGCAGGGTACTTGCAGAGTTATTTTCTTAACATGGATGACAGGTTTATATCCTTGACAGCTGCTGTAATAGCAAGCTGCAAACGTTCTAAAGCACCATCTAAAGTACCGAGACATGCAATATAATAGCCGCCAGATCTCTGTCAGTCTTTCTGTCTACAGATGGACATTTCCAGTGAAATTGGACCTAACAGCTCAAATTAAAAGCATATAATAAATCAAATAATAAATAATTTTTATAAACTTACTGTTGTGAATAAATGTAAGGAGATTGTGTTGAACACTAATCTGCCATATACTTAATCAATAACTGATTGTTCTGATTGAACTGATTGTTCATTTTTTATTTAAAAAAGTTACGTATTTTAGCTCTAAACCTTTTTGCTGTGTGTTCTCTGTCCTGTTTGACCACATGCTGCTTTTGTATCACAAGTGACATATGTATTGCTTGTGATCATCTAAACATGATGTGCACACAAAATAAGAATTTATGCAGCTGTTTTGGTATCATTTGCTTTAAGATCAAAACAAGATCAGATTTCACAATAAGATTGTTTTAGGACTTTTAGAGGACACTTTCTCTTTAGAGGACAATTCAGATCATTCTCTTTGTGAATTTGTTTTGCTACAGGCTTTGGATTGGATCCATGATACAGGTGAATTCTACCTGTCCACACACACTTCCACAGGCTCCACTATACACCACACACAGGAACTGCTAAAAGAACATGAGGAATTCCAGATAACTGCCAAGGTACAGTGTGTGTCAGTGTGGAAGACATGTGCGTGTATATTCTTGCCATGATGGTTAAAGATGTTGAGAATCTTGGTGATTTGATGTTTGATATTGATTCATGCCAGATTCTGTGTTCATAAATGACTGTCAAAGCACACTATAAAAGCCACATAATGTTTACACTCTGATCTATGTCTCTGTAGATTCAGCCCAGGTGACTCTCTGTCATTCTTTGTCTCTCCAGCAAACCAAAGAGCGTGTGAAGTTGTTGATCCAGCTTGCCGATGGTTTTTGTGAAAAGGGCCACGCCCATACAGGCGAGATTCAGAAATGGGTCGCCTCGGTGGACAAGCGCTACCGTGACTTTTCCCTCTGCATGGACAAATACCGTTCTTGTCTGGAGAAAGCACTCGGCCTGTCCACAGACACCAACAAAGTGGTAAGAGTGTGTGTGTGTGTAATGCACTGTTGTTGCACAAGACAGTGTGTAAGAGCTTGAGAAAAAAATATCCCCTACTGTGCTGTATGAGTAGAGATGTTATGTTAGTCCATTATGTTTTGATGTTTGTTTGGGGTTTAGAGTAAAGAACTGCAGTTGGACATCATTCCAGCCAGTGCTCCTGGTGCAGAGGTCAAACTCAGAGATGTTAACCATGAACTCAACGAGGAGAAACGCAAATCGGCGCGCAGAAAAGAGTATGTATGCAAACCTGATTATCTGATGATGAACTAACAGTGATAAAGTGATGTTACTACATTCACTTTTAATTAACTTTAACAGATTGGCTTTAGCATTAATCTAATTGCATTAAAACATGTTTTTATAGAATATATATTGAATTAAGAAAATTTAATGGGATAGACCCCCCCCCCACTGTTATCCTTTGCTCACCCTGAGTCTCATGAGTTTAAAACAAACTGAAGGGTTAGGGTTTGAGTATATGATGATTTTGAATGAATAATTCAAATAATTCAATAAATTGAATAATTCAATAAATAATCTCAGATAATCTTAATATCTTAATATCATATGCAATTAAGTAACTGTATATTGCATTAAGGTTGTTTTGATATTCAAAAACAGGCAAATACTGATTAAGAAAAAGATTTGCAGTGTGTGTGTGTGTTAAAATAACAACAAAATGTTTTCATTTCTGAGGGTATTATACCAGATTGAAGCCACTCCCATAGTCATTGTGTGAATGATTGCTTTAAAACCAGTGTTGACAATGGGCCTCTGCTGTTTTTCCCTGTGTTGTGTCTCTTTCAGGTTTATAATGGCAGAACTCATTCAGACTGAGAAGGCATATGTGAGGGACCTGCGTGAGTGTATGGATGTAAGTGTTGTCTGCATGGTTCGGATGGTTTTTCCATGCTGTGTTCGTTGGGAGGGTGTGGTGGACATCAGCTTTGGACAGATCACAAAAGCCCTGTGCTATAAATGAATTCAGAGCAGCGCAGCACTAGAACAATCCTGCTTATGCTAAAATAGCTGCTGTTTGATCTTGTGAAAAGATTGAGTGTTATTAAAACACAGGCCACGTTTACATGCATCAGTTTTTATTAAGGAAGCCTTTATTCCAGGAAGAGGTTTAAGTGCCTCATAGCTATTGGAATATTCATACATTCTGGGATACACATGTAACCATGTATCATTAAAACATGAGCAGGTTCCAATTGTGCAAAATTAATATTGGTGTTTCTATAGCTGTACTGGAAAACATGGCACTAATACTACTAAGGGCATGTGTTTTGTTTCCCCGCAAAATATATGGATTGGTTAACAAATAAGTTGCTTTGGATATGTTTTACCTAAGCATGTGCACATTTCAGACATACCTGTGGGAGATGACCTGTGGTGTGGAGGAAATTCCCTCAGGGATCGTCAACAAAGAGCACATCATCTTCGGCAACATGCAAGACCTTTATGAGTTTCATCACAAGTCAGTGATCCCTAACTGTGTACTCCTAAGCTGTGATTATGATTTGTATAATTTGAAAGATTTTAATTATTGTTTCCATATCACCTTCTCTTTCCACTGCTCAGCATTTTCCTCAAAGAGCTGGAGAAATATGAGCAACTCCCAGAGGATGTGGGTCACTGTTTTGTCACATGGGTAAGTTACAGTACAGTGTGCTAATGGTTTGTGCATTGAAATACTATATAAATACTGTAATGCATAAATATGATAATCATTTAGCAAAATGCAATATAATACAATGACATTACGAAATGCCATGGTAATGCCATGGTACCGTAAATGGACAGTGGTACCACCATATTGTATTGGTAAGGGGAAAAACAGACATTTGTTCAGTATAGGGCAAATATTGATTATTTAGTTTGTTTGGAAAATCAAAACAAAGTATTTACACAGATGTGTACCACATTGCACATAAGTTTACTTTTAAATCAGTGTGTTGGTTTAACACTTCACAGTAGCTTGTCAAGGGTTAAATTATTCATTGTTTGAATTGTAATGTTGTTTACACTTTATTTTAAAGTGTCCCAATTACGGTGTAATTATAAGTTATAATATTAATAATACTTAACAAAGTACTTACTTTAGGGTTAGGATTAGGGTTTGGTTTTGGGTTAGTTTCAGGTAGGTATGCATAATTTACTGTTATTACTTTAAGGGTATAAGTGTTACCGTATCATTTCTGTACATGTTTCTATGTGTTGTCATCAGGCGGATAAGTTCCAGATGTATGTGAATTACTGTAAGAATAAGCCTGACTCCACTCAGCTCATCCTGGAGCACGCAGGGGCATATTTTGATGTAAGTAATAAACATATATTTCACATACTTTACATGCAAGTTAAGATTTTTAAGTATTTCACTTACAGTCAAGAGAGATGACTGATTTACCGTGTAGACAGTGATTATATAACACTTCTTTGTGTATTTGAGAGATTGTGTGTGTGTGTGAGTACTGTACACTGTGGTCTGCTGATCAGTTACTGGTACAGTAGGTGGAGGTCTCAGAGAGGACAGCTTCTATGTGTTTAAGGGTGGGTGGGGGAACAGTGATGCTTCACTGTGTTAAACAGTTGCAGATGAGCTTTTCCTATTTCCTTTAGTTCTGAGCTCTGATGTATTTTTGCAAAACTGCTGTTAAAAAGCACTTAATGCTATAAATAAATTTGATTGATTGATTAATTGATGATTATATTTGAAGTTTGAATATATTTTGCTCCCATTAAATATTAAGAATGGTCTTTAACTAATAAATTTTATGTATTTATGTGTGCAGGAAATCCAACAAAGGCACAGGCTGGCCAACTCCATCTCATCATACCTCATTAAACCAGTTCAGAGGATCACCAAGTACCAGCTGCTTTTGAAGGTATATGTTCTGTTGCCATAGATTAAACCCAGCCCAGACCTATCCAAACAATGCCCAGATTGTAACCAAACATATCACAGATCCTACCTTAACAAAGAGCTGATCACACCTTTGATGAGCTGATGAGACCTTAACAAAACTGATAACAGATCACCAAAGGTTACACAAATCAAAGCATTTTGAATTATAATTAAGTATAATTAAATGCATTTCTTATGTGTGTTTGTAGGAACTGTTGACGTGTTGTGAGGAAGGTAAAGGAGAGATTAAAGATGGTCTGGAGGTCATGTTAAGTGTGCCTAAGAGAGCCAATGATGCCATGCACCTCAGCATGCTGGAGGGTGAGGAGCACACAGTGCATAGCTTAACCTCTCTACGTCTTTCTCTTTTCCTGACTCTCGGTCTCATTTATTCTCAGGTTTTGATGAGAACATTGAGTCTCAGGGTGAGTTGATCCTCCAAGAATCATTCCAGGTTTGGGATCCAAAGACTCTGATCCGAAAGGGCAGAGAGCGGCATCTCTTCCTCTTTGAAATGTCCCTGATCTTCAGCAAGGACGTCAAAGACTCCAATGGAAGGAGCAAGTACCTGTACAAGAGCAAGCTTATGGTACGGGTTTATTTGAGAAGAGATGTTGTTTGATTTAAATCAACGCCTTGCATTTTGTTAGTTAGCTATGATTACTAATTGTTTGATATGACATGATTTGACCCTGATGGACATCAGACAATGTTCATTTCATGGTTTTTCTGATCTTTGCAGACCTCAGAACTGGGAGTTACTGAACATGTGGAAGGAGATCCATGTAAATTTGCACTCTGGGTTGGACGGACACCTACTTCAGATAACAAAATTGTTTTAAAGGTACTATTCACTTCTTAAGTTACTGTTTTAGTTTGTTAAACACGGTAATTTTTTGCATTTAGAGGCTGTTCTGTTCATTCTTTATACGAATGTTATTGTTATTGTTTTAACATTGTAAACATTTTCGGGCATATGTGTTTTTTTATTGCATTTGCAATTTACTGATAAAGTCACTTTCACTTTCATTTGTCTTGGAAATAAGAGTGTTGCTTATATTGGCAGATTATAGATCAGATTAGTGGGTGTACAGAAAATTTTAAGTACAGCTGGCTTGACTTTTGTACTTTATAAAATAAACTGCAGAGAGCTTGTTGTTACGTAAGTTATCCACTGAGTTACCCACTGAGAACATACACTAAGAACTGAGAACTTATCCACTGAGAAATATCTGTATGACACGTGTCTCTACGAGAGGACAAAAGTAAGTGAAATTTGTTGCATAACCTGAAAATGTAAGTCATTTTACAGCTGGATTTTAAAGTTTGTAATATTCTGCAAACATTGAAACTGCACAGTATTTTGTAAACAAGTTAAATTATTGTGTGTGTTTCTGCAGGCTTCCTGTATTGAAAACAAACAGGATTGGATCAAACATGTTCGGGAAGTCATCCAGGAGCGTACCATTCATTTACGGGGGGCGCTCAAGGAGCCAATACACATTCCTAAAACTACTGCAGCCAAACACAGGAGCAAACGGTACGTTAACCAATCACATCACCTCAAACAGCTAGTTAACTGGTATAGATGTAGGGCCCTCTTTTTCTAGCAGTGATGTAATAGGTTTTTTGACAATATTTTACCAAAAGGCCAAGATTTGATAAACTATGTTCACACAGATCTGACAAGAACCCAAATACTTTCATGTAATAACTAACTGGTTATTGCACTTTTTACTGATACATATCACAGGGATGGAGAGGACTTGGACAGTCAGGGTGATGCAAGCAGTCAGCCAGACACCATCTCCATTGCCTCCCGCACCTCACAGAACACACTTGATAGCGACAAGGTGAGTGTGAAGATCTGTTGAGCTACACCTGGCATTTGGCAGAATTTACCCACTGCTGTTTTGGTGACATGTTTAGACCTGCAGCATTTTAGACAAGATTATTTGAATTGAAAGTTTTACCCTCACCCTTTTGGCAGTTTTTAGAATTCAAGCCAGTTTAACATTAGTATAGGATGGTATATGCTTGTATGATTCTATTTTATGGTTACCAACTGGGTTTAACTGGTGAAACCTGTTGACCAATGACATCTTGCTTGTTAAGATAGTTTAGAAAGATTAAGAATGCCCTGTTTATTGGCACCAAGGCATCCGAAAATAAACATATTGTGGTGACTAGCTGTTCTTTTTCACATGGTAATGTTATTTGGCTTACAGAACTCTGAGAGCACATTTTACCTTTTGGAACAATGTTTGAACAAATGTTTTTTAATTAATGTATTTCCTATGAAATTATAATTGAAATTCTCACACAACCAAATTACTGGATTTCAAACAGTAAGTGAAGTTGTATTTTTCAATGGTTTGTCATATTTATTTGTAGCATTGCAACAATGCTGTGACAAAACAATATCAATTTGGTCACTGTTTCACCTTATAATCAGAAATTCCAAGTAGAGTCATTGTAAAATATTAGAATATTGCCTTCAGAAAACACAGGCTTCATTCATCTCTGTCAAGGATGTCTGATTCACAGCAAAGCTGTACCTCACTGGCCTATGTCCAACAATCACACACCTACACCTACACACTCATTTTTATGTGCAACTACAGTAACCATGCGCACCATTTTAATTATGAATCACATTGTTCACTCAAAGAACAGATCATTCCTGAGCATGACTGTTCTCAGGCATGGGCCACAAGGTCATTTCAGTTGAGAGCACTTTTGATATCTTAAAATGTTTACATAGAACTATGTTCCTAAAATAAAGACCATGGCCTTGAATAAACTGAAAGTGGATATTTGAATGAACTCTTAAGAATGCTTGGTGTGATGGTACTGTAATGACAGCAGTATTCAAAAAGCTCAATTCTATAATTTTTAAAAGTTAAAGTTCTAATGTAAAAGTGTGAAGAGGACAATCCCCTTATGCAAATTATTATAGAGGGGAAGAAAATAGCTTAGGACACCAAAATGGAGAAAAATGTAAACTCTTAAAAACAACTGCTAATAATTAAGGGGTTGAATTAGGTATTTAATCAAGTTTAAAGCTGTTAAAGTATGTCCTTTAAAGCTAGAATGCTAGCTTTAATTTCTTAAAATTTATTATTTTCTGGAAAACAGAAGAGTTCACCGAACTGAAGAACCATTCATGTATGTTTTAAGCTTTGTTTATGAGAGTTAGGCATGTAGCCGCATCCTGATATTCCAGTGACCTGATTACCAGTGGATGTAATGAAGGTTCCCTGCTGAGGAAAGTCACATTGGTTGCTGTGGTTGTTAGGGATTTAGCAGCACAGACGTTCGAGCTCCCACTCTCAATCAGAGCTTTTCTCTCACACACCCTCACGCATGTTTATGTCACCATTATGTACTGCTTCCTGCAGCAACATGCATATTATACAGATTTAAACACGCTTGGCCACCATCATTTTATTATTTTTCTTTTATGTCTTTTCCTCTGTCTATCACACTTTGTGAAATTAGATGCGTAAAGAGTCTCTCACTGTTGCCCAATTTACTCTTGAACCTTGACGTACCTTTTTGCAAATGACTGTGTTTGGTGCATCTGAATACATAGAGTCCTTTAGTTCACGGTGGGGTGAAAAGGTGAGACTCACTGAGCAAGGCGAGTTCCTGTACGTCGCTTTTATTTACGTTAATTTGCCTCCTGCTCCTTTAAATCTTGGCACATTGTATCCGTCTCTGCCTCCTCTCCATTCCTCCTGCCAGGCGTCCCTCCTTCAGACTGATTCCATCTCCGTGGTGATGAGAGGATGTGTCAGAAACCTTCAGCTGCCTGCCACTTTACCTCATTGGAGTCTGGAGCGCTTTGCAGTGAGCTTATTGATGAGATTTATTGTGATATGATTAGATTCATAGAGAATTGAAAGAAGGTTCATTTTCCAATCTTCCAGTTAAAGGATATGGAGTTGTTGGTTTTGGAGACGGAGCTTTTGTTTATGTGTTGATGTTGGACTAAGGACGTACTAGAAGTTGTTATTTTGGTAGAAATATGGCTTGTAAGGGTTCAGGGTCAGTGGCTCATCTTTTGGGTTCACTGGCAAGGCCACATTACCAGTGGGTATGTTCGACCTTAGATCTTAACCTTTTTCTAGTGTTTATAACGGATATACTGTGAGTTTAACTCACTGTTTTTGGTGTGAAATCCCTTCTCCACAGTTGTCTGGTGGTTCAGAGTTGACTGTGGTCATCCATGACTTTGTGGCCAATAATGGTTCAGAGCTGACAGTACGAAGAGGTCAGACGGTGGAGCTGGTGGAAAGGCCCCAGGACAAGCCAGACTGGTGCCTGGTCCGCACCACTGACCGCTCCCCTACCCAGGAGGGTCTGGTGCCCAGCTCAACACTCTGTATCGCTCACTCCCGCAGCAGTATGGAGATGGAAGGCATTTTCAACCATAAAGGTAGGATGAAGGGCTTTTGATTGTTTTATCAGAATGGGTTTAGTTGTTTTGTCTTTACAGTTTATGATGGCTATGTTTTTCTAAATGGCTGTAAAAATAGGCTGCACTTGTATCATGACCATGAACCATGGTTCGTATTCACATGGTATTTGTGGGAGTGACGTTCCTATTCTATAAAGCATTTTATTAAACATATATTTGAATGTTTTTACACATTTTGAACATTGAATGTTTTTATACATTTTTTGATGTTCCTATTGGAAATTCCTGGTTAGACCGCTTAGGAATGGGGAACAATTGTGGGGGTCAGAATTTACATTCTACCGGGCTGAACACCTTGTTTTGCAATGTTTTGCTTTTGTGAGGTTAACAGCATTTAATGTTACTGTTCAGTAATGGGAAGAGACTGTGTAAATGCTTAAGGGATTACTCAAAGACACGTCAGCACACATGTCTTGCTTTTCCAGCTGTCCCTTTGTGTGCACTATATTAACTAACCATCATTGACTCAATTGTAAGCTCATCTTTTTAAATTTGCGAAACTCTTTTGGTGACATCACAAAATGTTTTAATCAAATTTATACCATAGATTAGTTTTAAATAAATGACTTGTACTGTACATTTTTTAAGCTTGGTTGTAACCAAGCATTTTCACTTGACTCACGCTAAACCCAAACAACATCTTAATTATAGCAGAGCCTTGCACATTTTATTAGACTTGAAGTGCCGTGAGCATGCTGTAACTATGGTGACGGTCTGTATCAGGTGATGAGCAGGGTTGCCAGGTTGCAGGGGATTTCCCTGCTAGGACTGTGTATGTGCAGACTGAACACAGGACATCTAGTACTTTTGGTCTTCTATTATAAATTACAAATGTCATCTTGTGCAATTAAAATTAAAGTTTGTAGAAAAAATTTGCAAAATATGTAGACTCACATCCCTTTTGTCACTTAATGTCACTTTCTCACCCATATTAGTTCCATTAGTCATTACCAGTGATCCACTAGAAGAGTCTGATAGTGTTTTTGTCCTCTCTACCTTTATTTTAATATTTTATTTTCAATATGAAATAAAAAATACTGCATTGGATATTTTTGGAGGCAGCCTTTGGCAAGCGGGTCTCTAGCCCCAACCCAATAAAGACCTGGAGGTGGAGACAAATTGAAAATGTGCAAATGTTAATGCTAAACATTTATACATTGCTAAATGATGTAATTGTTGGTTTCGTTGTAATTCATTCATTTTTGGTAATGCACTATGTATTTAGAACAACATGCACAGATAAGTTGTGCATGTTAAGAGCATTTACAAGACAGTAGGTACTGTATGCAGTTTTGATTTCATTGTGTCTTAAATCTTTGCCCTGAACCAAATGTATCCCAGGACACAAAGTTTTGCATATAAATAAATCAACATAATTGCATTCTAGAGCAGTGTGTTTTTTAAGGCTGTGGTTCACCCTTGCTCTAGTACTGAACATCAGCTGCAGTAGTTGTTGAGAAGCGCTTAACCCTGAAATATTTTGCAAGTGTGTAAATTCTTTAGTCATTCATGATCAGAGCAGCAGAACATGCATTTTATCCCAGTAAGTCAGTGCTGCACTGACTACACTGAAGTCCCTGAATGGACCAAAGAAGTAGCATGTGGTTAAAATGCGAGGGTCACCAGGCAAGAATTTTTGAGGTCACCCACACAGGGATGACTGGACGGCATCTGAGGAAAGATGATTAGTGTGTGCAGGGCGTGGTGTTCAGTGTGGGGAATTCTGACCTGTTATTGTAACTGACTGTAACTGAGACTTATTTTTAGCTTGAGATTTTGTTAGAAAGGCATGTTTGTGAAATCGGAGATGGAGAAATTTTCTGCATTCACTCATTTATGCAGTTTTGTTTTGACAATGCTGTAGAACAAATGCTAATAGTAACTTCATCTGTAAACAGATATCAGATCATAGAATAACATCCAACTGCTAGTGTGTTTATGCATTCTAGGAATTACAAAAGGTTACTTTTATTAGAAATGGCAAAACTAAGGATAGCAGGAATAAATATGTTATGAATTATTGTACTATTCAAATAAGATAAACAGAAATGTACAGACTTTCATAACTAACCTTCAAAATAATATTTTCATGACTGTGTCATTTAGGTATGTTTGTATGACATCATTAAAAGCAGACAAGCACCTTTCCTTTGGCAAATGTCATGGGAAATGTCAAACAGCCGGTTCTCTTACACAAGGATAATCAGTATTTATAGAATGTGAAAGAGGAGCCATCATAATTCATGATGACCAGTGTGCTAACCAGCATATTTTCTTAACTGAACTGTTAA
The DNA here is from genome assembly GCA_036877545.1 of Yasuhikotakia modesta. Lineage (NCBI taxonomy): Eukaryota > Metazoa > Chordata > Actinopteri > Cypriniformes > Botiidae > Yasuhikotakia > Yasuhikotakia modesta. The sequence continues at coordinate 21,698 of JBAJNP010000648.1, read as the reverse complement.
AGGTATTTATATAGCAGGCGTGTCTAGTGGAAGGGAAAAATTTAAGTTTTACCATGAGACTAAGGCTGATCGTCAGCAGAATGTTGATTAGTTCTAGAATGAGTGGTTACCAACCTGCATATGTGCAGCTAGTGTGTGTGTGTGTGTGTGTGTGTGTGTGTGTGTGTGTGTGTGTGTGTAGGAAGCAGTCAGACTGGCCACAGCCCAGCTGCTGTGAAGCCAAACACACTTTAACAGGGAGATCTTTGTGGCTTGTTAGAGAGGCAGTCACTTGTGTAGATGATATAGAGTCAGTTGTTTGTGTATGTGATATTCATGCTGTGACCTGATATTGGCCATACCTGTCAGCCCTACTGTACACTTTAAACTGTCATTTACTGCTGGGATGTGTCATTACTGTACTCCAAATGAAACATCTCAGAAATGTACCAACAGGTCGAAGCTTGACTGATGTTGTTTTGCTGAATGTCAAGAACATTATCAAGAGAATTATTTTATCTGATATTTTAAAATGATAGAGTGCATATAGTTACATACAGATTTGATTTTGACGAGATTTCTATCTCTTCCGGGAAACCATCTTTCATATTAAAGCATATGGGTCACACCTCAGCCGGGTCTGTTTTTTTCTCTTTTCTTTTATTCTTCTCATCCGGCCGTCCCTTCCTCTCTCTCTCTCTCTCTCTGTCTCTCTCTCTCTCTTTCTCTCTTTCTCATTCCTAGCAAAGCTCAGTCACAGCTGTGCATAGAACACCAAACCTCCCTATTTCTCTCCCTCCTCCTCTCCCTCTCTTTCTCTGTGTCTCTCTCTCATGGTCCATCACTCTGTCTTCTCAGTGTTATGTGGTGAAATGCTCTCGGTATAGAGTAAGTTTAGGTGTGTTTTTGCTATGGCACATGGACTTCACTCGTTTGTATCAGTCACTCGTCTCTGTCACATGGGTTCAGCTTCAGGGCGCTCAGAAAACTGCAAGTACTGGCTGCTGGATTTGGGTACGTGTTTCACTATACAACAGTACTGGTTGAAAAAACAAAGTGTATATTTAAGGTGTTCATAACTCATTTTTATGTGGTTTATGTGGTAATATTCTATATACTATATATAGTATATATATATGATCTAATCTTTTCAAAAATCATAAAAGTATTTTTAAAGAGTCTACTGTACATGATCACTGTACTGTACATAAAATGTATATGATTGTCAAATAATATTTCAATACATATTTTATTTGATTGTTAAATAGTACTGTATATATTAACCAGGTAACATTTTATTTGTTGTTCAAAAGTGTACATTAGTAACAGTAATTACAGTAAGTACAGTAATTATTGCATCCTGAATGCAGGGAATACTTTCTTTGTTCTTGTATATACTGTTGTTAGTCTATAGAATGTCTTTAGACTGTTCCTCATGTTCCTCCTTTGTTTATATATTCTGGATTAGCGCTCTGTCAGTACACCTGGAATCATAAAAATCATTAAAATTGACCCCGAAATGAAAATTGTTTTTTTACAACTTAATGTCATTCCAAACCCATGTGGTTTTATTTTATTTACACAAAAGAAGAGGCTAGGGTATTAGTCTACCATCAGTTTATCTTGAGTAAAAAGAGGAGCAACATTCTTAAGAAAAAAGACAACGTAAGTGCTTTTGTCAGACCTGTTTATGTGTCTTTTAACTATTGTTAATTTAGCGTTAATGAGATTGATTACTGGGTTAATTTTGAGATTCTATCATAGATCGAGTTTGTTTGCTGTTAGTTCTCAGGTTGAGAGAAACTTTCTTTACAAAAAGACCTTCAACAAAGTTTTTACATTTCTAAACAATCTTTCATAGCTTTAACTGCCTGAAAGAAAATGTGAATTTAGAAGTACTGGAAGGTTGAGATGAGGGGACAATAGGACAGATACACAGTGTACTCTGACCAGGCAGCACAGCACTCAGTTCTGTGGGACTGAAGTCTCGATTTGTTCAGGTGTGAATTAAATGGTAGAGCCCTACATGGAGGTGAGGGAATACATTTCTAATAGAACTGCATCTATATCAGACATGCAAGCACATTCTTTGCTGATATAGACAGCAATCAAACACCCTAGTTTTTATTATGCTATTAGTTAAACCAGTTTGAGAAAATGAATTTGGGATAGCTTGACTATAGTGTTTGGAAATAGACACACATGGATTTTTTCCTCTTATTGAATTAAGCTTTTAATTTATAATAAAAAAATGTTATTTATTTTTTATATTTTTATTAAAATTCCTTCACCATTTCTTATCAACGGTAAATCACCATTTATTTATACCATTCAGCATAATGAGTGCATAATTTTTTCCTGACCACAGGGGGCAACGTGACTCAAGGGACTCATATCACAGCTGTCAGGGGCCGACTGTGAATATTTGAGGAGTGGGTGTTTTGGTGTGTGCACTTTATGTGTCAGGAAAGAAATTATGAGGATAGTAGTAAGTTGACTGGCTTCTTAATGTTGACATTTTATCTGAAGATTAAGTGAGATTTATATCATCAGGACTGAATTTAAAGTATATTTTGTGTTCTCTAACAACTATTTAGATTTATGTTTATATATCTATGTTATTTTATTATAGATTCAAAAATAATGAGAATACAGCTGGGCCTAGATTGCCATGTTCATTTTTTTATTTTATGCTTTTAACAACCAAATTAGTGAATGTTTAAAATGTGTCCCTCAAAAATGTATTTGATGCATCATCCAGTATCCTCTTCCTTCTCTTGTTATAGATTAGAGGACAGCATTCTCTGTTGAGATGTAGCCTATAAAATATTATAAATGTTTATAAATGTATATATAGACAATCAAACACTGAAGGTCATGAAGTCATGAAAGCAGATCAGTAGACTGAACAGAGTATTTTACACAAGCTTTTTGTGAGGTAAACACAGATGAGTCTTTAAAGAGCTTTTAAGAGGCCTAAAAATAGAAGTAAAAAGTGCTTGAAGAAAAAAAGAAGAACAATTTGCATCACTATAGAGAGTTGCTTCCACACTAATTACCCCGGGTAGTGTTTATTCATAAGTCCAGTTAAGTAAAAATATCATAGAAAATGTGTCAGTAATTGTGTAACTGTGTCTGACTGGGCCACATGAAGCACTAATGTCTGTGTCAATTAAAATGAAAAAATGACCCCGAAAACAATAAAGAAACTTAAAAAAATCAGTATTTAGATTCACTATCTAAATAATCACTATTAAAAATCAAATGCTTGCATTTTTAAATATGATTTAAAGGTTATTAAAACCTTTAACCAAGTGAAATTGATGTAATAATGAAACTCATTTGAAATGTTTCTGTCTTTGCAGACACACTGTCAGTCTCCAGTAATGAAGGGGGTCTGTCAGGCAGTGCCACACTGCAGCCGGGTCATCTGCACAGCTCTCCCGGACCCAAGCGGCCTGGGAACACTCTGCGCAAGTGGCTGACCAGCCCAGTCAGGCGTCTCAGCAGCGGTAAGGCAGACGGCCATGTCAAGAAACTCGCTCACAAGCACAAGAAGAGCAGAGATGTCCGCAAGAACACAGACACAGGTTCACAGAAAGAATCTGACGACAATGCAGCCACGCCACAGGATGAGACCATAGAAGAGGTCAGTGACCAGATGCCACACAAACCTCCACAACCCCCAAACTCATCCTGATCCTTTTGTTTCATAGTACATTTTAATTTACTGTTTTTAAACATTTTTAAATAAATGTAAAAAACAAAAAAAAAATTTAAAAAACAAAAGGCAAAACTATCCTATTTATCAAATAAGGGTTAACATTTTTGCATCTCTCGTGTGTCTAAATGCAGTTTAAAACACTGATATGTGTTATTTATATTTTACATATTTATACAAATGATGCATAATTAAAAAAATATTAAGACACACAAATTGGATTGAAGGTTTTAAAATAAACAAAATTAAATCAATTGTCTTAGAGTAACTTAATATTATTTTTTTAACTGTATGATTTGTAATGTCAGTGAAGGCAGGAGAAAATGTGGCATTGTTCTGTTTAAATCCTGCATAGTGTAACATGTTGCTGTCTAAGAGTATTTTATATATACTTATTTTGTGGTTTCCAGTACAGAGCAATTACAGATATAGGGCTGTGTTTCCACATATCTTTTCAGGTAGAAAGAAGCACAGCTGTTTTTTAGCATAACAGTCTCTCCCTGTCTTCTGTCCCTACAGAGGATGAGAAACGAGGGATTGAGCAGTGGCACTCTGTCCAAGTCTTCTTCTTCAGGAATGCAGAGCTGCGGTGAGGAGGAGGGAGAGGAAGGACCTGACTCTGTCCCTCTGCCGCCCCCTATGGCCATCCAGCAGCATAGCCTTTTGCACCAGGAGTCACAGGAGGACAAGGTAAATGTCAACAACAGACTGTTAGGATGGAGCATCTAACACCCCCAGCCAAACACCATCAGGTGTTTTTACATATTCATTAGCTTTGCAAGTGGTCTAATTTTATCTCTACTTCACAAGTTGTTTGCACAGTGAATACAATGTTTTTTTTAAATTGGTTTGGGATTATACTGCCTTTAACAGTTTATAAAAGGTAAACAGCATTGCAAATGCAGTTTTATGTTAATTTTACTTCTCAGCCCATGATAATACATCTAAGAAAAAGTGAGTCTTTTTTAGGTTTCTAACTGCTTTCTGTTTTCTCTGTTTTTAATCTTCTGCAGCATTATGTTGATTTCTGTTCTGTCTCTGTTTTGTCTCAGATTCCCTATCTCTCTATCTAATCTTTCCTCTTCTCCTCTCCTTTTAAATTTTTATTTCTACTGTAATACCTTATTTCTTTTCCTTCTTTGTAATTCGTTGTTTAAACACTCCACAATCCCCAAACTTAGTTGTGCTTTTCCAGAATTTATTTTAAAGCAAAGAACCAGTTCTATAAATTAAAAAAATATAAGCCTCTGTTGTCCATGACCCAAAGCAACCCAATCCAAGCCAAAGTTCCTACTTTCATCCCTCCCTGTATTACTCCCTAATAAAATGAAATCACCCCTGATTGGCTGTAGAAACCACACCTATTACCATATTTGGAGTGGGAAGTTTTCGCCCTCAGTGTCAGCCCAACAATGGTGAGCATAAGTGCAGGTTTACATAATCAATGAAACTGGATTAAATTAAATCAAATTAGTCAGTCAGCTATGTAACTGTCACCTGAAAGGAAATAGCCTGTTTCATAAAACTTAGTCCTCTGACATTTTAAAAGGGATATAACATGCTGTTAGAATGACATCACTCCTACCACACCACTCCAATAATCAGCCTATGCAAGGCAGTAAGTATCAGAATATCTAGAGACACAAGTAACTTCATACATACAAAAGATACAACAAGGTCTCTTCTATGTTCACTTTTATATATTTATATTACTTGTACATATTGGTTGCCTCCTAAGCACATAGTATTACCTCCATGCACCTTGTACATAACACCTGTAATAAATATGTATGTATTTTACTCTGTATTAAATTTTTGGTTTTGTGATTTGCTGTTTTATTTCTGTGTTTGTACTGGAAGCATAATTTAATTTAGGGAAAACACGGATATGAATATTTTAATAATTTAATAAAAATGTAATGTATATTCTCTGCTGAAAATTAATCAATGGCTTGCTGATGTAACTGTTTAAGATGTTTTTTCAGCAGGTTAAATAAATAAGTGGTGATACTCTTATGCTTCTAAATGACGTGCATTTGTTTTGTTGTTGTTTAGGCCTCTCGTATGTCCGGCCGGCCCAGTAGTTCAGACACACCTAGTGCAGCAGAGCTGGTCAGTGCCATTGAGGAACTTGTCAAGAGCAAACTGGTAAGAAAGTAACGTGAGTAAAGGAAGAGTGTGATTTATTTTCTGACACTCATTGTTTTAATATAATTCTTTAAATTGCCTTTCTCAGAATCTGGAGGACAGTCCCAGCTCTCTTCCTGTTGAACACAGAGACAGCAGCAGCACCTCCTGTAACCCCTCAGATAACTCCCACCTGTCCTCCTCCCCCATCGATGAGCTGGACGAACGCAAGACTGGCTTCCTCAAGAGACGACAGTGCGTAACTCTCTGGCATCCACTCGAATATATGACTGTATATCTGTTCCCAAACCTTCTGTGCTGTCCTGACAATACTTCATTTTAATTTGATTTAAGGCTGCACTAAATTTTGCCTCACTCTCTCAATCTCTGTTTGAAACATAAAATTGCTTGCAATTTTTTTAATGTGCATGACACATTTGTTTAGAAGTTTATATTTTTAACAACTGCTGTAAGAACAAGCAACAAACACTGCACCATTCCAGCACCCACACACACGATTCTTCTGTTTAGTGGTGTGATGTTACCGCAAGTAAATCTGACATTTATAATGCTTTAAATTGCTGTTTAGATAGACAACACAGTAAGTTTAGGAAAAGCTGATGACTCAGTGTGATGTGAATTTAAATGTCATGCATGTTTCTCTCTGTGTTCAGCTATGTTCTGCTGGAGTTGGTGGAGACAGAGAGAGATTATGTGAGAGACCTAGGAGCAGTTGTGGAGGTGGGCATTTCTTCAGTTCTCTCGCCTCAGATTGGAATACTGCAGTGAGATTGCTATTGTGTTAATGATGGTAGACTTGTAACCGAGTACGAGTTGTTCTGTTCATTCTGTAGGGGTTATTTTGGGGAGGGGGTTAAACATGTTTTAATGTTTAACATGTTTAAATGTTTAACATGTAAACATGTTTTGATATGTTTGATTGGTGAGAGTGTCTCTGAATGCCTTGTGTCAGATGTGCTGGCACAGTGTGGTACAGGAAGAAAGAGGTGTGGAATTGCCAGTTCCTTGGAAGGGGGCTTGGTGGGATTGCATGTTTTTGTGCCACTGTCTCCATGGTAACCATGTCCATGTGTTCCGGCCCCTGCAGGGATACATGAGCAGGATGAAGGAGGAGGGTGTCCCTGACGACATGAAGGGCAAAGACAAGATCGTCTTTGGGAACATTCATCAGATTTATGACTGGCATAAAGAGTATGTAAAATTATGACATGCAGCATCATCTGACAATACCATATTAAGTCATTTCCTGTCATTAGTGATGTCTCTCTGAATTTTGTAGCTTCTTCCTTGGTGAAGTGGAGAAGTGCTTGGAGGATCCTGATAGACTTGCTCCTCTGTTTATCAGACAAGTAAGAAATAAATTAATTTGTGGTTTCAAGCATAGTAAGGAAAATAGTGATGCAATTGAAAATATGATGCAATTGAGTCAGATTTAAAGGTGCAGTGTGTAATTTCTTTGCCCATTACATTAAGGACAGAATTGCAGAAATACTGACATTTTAATTATTCGCATGTCTTCCATTGGTCAGATTGTCCCAGCAAGGTGTTATATAATGCTATATTGTGCATTTTAGCTGTTTTGACCAATCAGCATCCAGTGTTAGAACAATGCTTTATCATTTTTAAATAACTTTATTTATAATAATAGAAAATACATTATAAACTTCTGATAATATCTGATTCTGAAGTTGTTGTTTTTTTCAGGAAAGAAGATTGCACATGTACATTGTCTACTGCCAAAACAAGCCCAAATCTGAGCATATTGTTTCGGAGTACATCGACACATATTTCGATGTAAGATCAGAGTTTTTGCCTACTTCCATCCTGACATTTAAATGTGACTCATAGAAATAGAGTCAGACAGTTCTGTCCTCTTCTCAGGATCTAAAGCAGAGGTTGGGTCACAGGCTACAGATCACTGATCTTCTAATCAAACCCGTGCAGAGAATTATGAAGTATCAGCTTCTGCTGAAGGTCAGGGTCTATTGAAGTCAGGCTCCTCTCAGCACTTCTAAATCACACAATCTTGTAAAGAAGAATCATCATAAATGACTGTTTCTCATCATTATTCTGGTTGGTTCAATTTAGGATTTCCTCAAGTTCTCTAAAAAGGCTGGTCTGGACACTGTAGAATTAGAGGTAAAAGTGTTTGTTGACTCATTGGTAACTGTCATCCAGTCCACATTTCGAATCACTTGTATTGAAACAAGACCCCAAACCCAGTTATTTGTCTTTAAAATCTGTAAAAAAAATTGCTTGTAACATTGTTGTAAAAATATGTTGACTTACAGAAAGCAGTGGAGGTGATGTGTGTTGTTCCTAAACGCTGCAATGACATGATGAATGTCGGACGCCTCCAAGGATTTGATGTAAGATTTTTTTCATCCTGGCTATAGTTTATGAGAGCGTGGGAGGCAGAGCCATTTGCATCTCTCTGTTATACAGAGCCATAGCAGAGAGATGCATTTCTTTGTTTTAGTAACTTGTTGTGCCATTATGTTGTTGTTAAGAATCTGATTGCTTAGTTGTTTATTGCTGTTCTTCTGTGTTTTGGTTCTTGCTTTGCTGAGATCTAAGCACCTTTTATTTTGTGTGTGTTCAGGGAAAGATTGTAGCTCAAGGCCGGCTTCTTCTCCAGGACACTTTCATGGTGTCGGACCAGGATGGTGGTCTTCTGTCCCGTATGAAGGAGAGGCGTGTCTTTCTCTTTGAGCAGATAGTTATTTTCAGTGAACCTCTGGATAAGAAGAAGGGTTTTTCTATGCCAGGCTATCTGTTTAAGAACAGCATAAAGGTGAGTTGATTCTCTTGACCACAAGTGTAAACCCAGTGAACATCTGGGAACATCAGTGAACAACTATGCACATTCTTTTCATGGTTCTCGGTCTGCTTTGCAGGTCAGTTGGTTGGGTCTAGAGGAGAGTCCTGACAATGACCCTTGTAAGTTTCTCTTGACATCAAGATCATCGACTGGCAGCACAGAGCACTACATCCTCCAATCCTCCAACCGGATGGTTTGCCAGGCCTGGATTCATCAAATCAGCAATATTCTGGAGAACCAGAGGAACTTCCTCAATGGTAGACTTGAGGAACTTCCTCAATCAGATAACAGCATTAGGAATAATTCCCATGTAGCTATCAGAACACCACTTTTATAACAAATTCACCACCTCCAAGTTTGCCTGCTGTGAACAGTGCATGACACTATACTACAAAATTTAAATTGAAGTGTATTTGTCTGATTTATTTGAGTTTTCCCATTTTCCTCTCAGCACTGACTTCTCCCATCGAATACCAACGAAATCATGTTGGGCCAAGTGGGCTGGGGGGACAAAGCAGCAGTGGACTTCCGGGAGGCAGCAGCAGCTCAGCCATGGGTCCTGGCTGTGGTTCCAGATCTCGGACCTCCAGAATCCCTCAACCTTCCTCTCGTCTCCCCCAGCCTGTGCAGCACCACCACACCCCTGCCTCAGATAACCGAACCTCAGGTATGTGTCTTCTCCCTGACCAAGACCTAAACGATGAGGTCCCCAGAATGCGGGTCCTAGAGAGCCCCTTGAAGGAACTTCATGAGGAGGGCCAGTCAGGGACACCCATCTCGAGAGCCACAGTTACTCCCCTGTCTCCCAACCTAACCAAGTCACATCTTGGGGTTCCCTCAACTGTTCTCTCCCCCTTGAGCCCTCAGAACTTTGCATCCTTCACAACAAGCATCCAAGCCCAGAAGGGCTCCACATTTTGGGCCTCGATGCCAGCCTCACCCATTGGCAGGCCTGGCTCTTACACAGAGCAAAGTAATACACTGAGTCGCAGCCAGAGTCAGACCCGCAGGCACTCCGCCCACAGTAAGGAGCTGGACCGCCTCAGTACCTGCTCTTCCACCAGTGACCAGTTGCTGCACTCTACTCACAGCAATGGGGTAAGAGCCAAACTCTAGCTCCAGGCTTCAGCCAGGCGTAGCCGGGCTTCACCTCCACTTCTGGCTTCATACTAACTAGCTGGGGTGTGTGTGTGCGTGGTCCTGGATCTAGAAGAGGAACCTCACAGGCTGATGTGGAATTAACTGGCCGTTGATTGTGCTGAGCCACTAACTTTGTGCACTGTAACCAGGATAACTCTTCGGGAGTTTCTCAGGAAACTTAGCAACCACTGAACATCTCTGCTGAATTTGCAGGACTTTCTTTTTCTAACTACCCATGAGGGACTTACACACAAGCATTGGGAGCATGTAAACAGCCTACTAACAATTACTAACAATTTTCCTTTAACTTACACCCTTTTTACAGATTTCAAATTAGATTTTGCATTTTAGACAATTTTTGAGGGCAGTAAAAGACCCCATTTGAAAAGCATAATTTTTTGTTTTGACATGTCCGGTCAGGAAAATATAGAAGGGCTCTTTTTAAACGTTTTTTTTAAAAATGTGATGAACAGTGTTCATGAAACATGCAAGTTAAATGAGCAGAGCTTTTAATCAGCAATTTGAGGAAAATTTATTGAATGTTAGCAAAGCAGTTTTTATGATGCAGTCACATACTGCAACGACCAGCAGTACAATGACTGGCAAATATTTCGCACCTCAACTGTTAGGGCACAGCCCTAGCAACACTAGAGTTGAGGGTTTGATTCCCAGGAAATGCTAAAATGTATACTATACTTCAAATGTTTTTTAAGTTGCTTTATAATAAAATCATGCACCAGATGTATAAATCCATGCTGAATCTAACTGGTGTCAGTGTGAACAATCCTTTATTGTATCTCAGAAGAGGATCTTATAAACTAAAAAATGACTTTGGCTTTTCTTAGAAATGCTCTTTCCTGCTTCATTGTTGCTTAAGTGTTTCAGCATACTAACTGATATTTTTTATTTTCTGTACATGCGTACATGTGTGTGTTGTGCTAATGTGATGTGTGTGTGTTTCTGCTCTCAGAGTGAAAGCAGCAGTAGCAGTGTGTCCACCATGTTGGTGACCCAGGACTATGTGGCTCTAAAGGAGGATGAGATCAGTGTATATCAAGGAGAGGTTGTGCAGATTTTGGCCTCCAATCAGCAGAACATGTTTCTGGTTTTTCGTGCTGCCACAGAACAAGGCCCAGCGGCTGAGGGCTGGATCCCCGGCTACGTTCTGGGTCACACCTCCACCATCATTCCCGACTTCCCTGACGGAACCCTCAAGTAAGGATTGGTAATTGATTGTCATTGTAGATTATTGATAGACAAATAACAACACTGTACATGTTTTCTGGGAATTGTTTTTTTTTTATTTAAATTTTTATTTACGTAACCACCAAAATACAAGAAAAACCAATGAGATGTGTGTTCTTTTGGAAACTACATGGTTAATATTTAGGTTAATAAGACAAACATCTAAGATGTAAATGTCATGTGTCTAATCTATTGAAATTATCCTATACTCTAATACACTGAAATACAGCAGGCAGGTGTATTTCAGTACATTTCACAGTATCGGTACCACCAAAGGGCAGCTTCCAACAGGGGCGCACACCGCACTGTCCAGGCCAAACATGACCCCCTAAATATCTCACCGAATAACTTTGAAACCTTAATGTTATAATTTTGTTCACACATTGAACCTGAAAATTTCCATTTATGCAACCTGATACTGTTTTGACAATGCAGCATACGTAAGTTCTGAGTAAACGGGATGCTTTTACAATTATGATACAGGCAGTATGTGTGAAAACGCCCACTGACTTGCATTCACAGTTGACTACAGCTTTCGAACAGAGATTCTGGTCGGCGCGACACTATGTCACTGTCTGTCCCTGTAGTCACTGTTCTGTCTTGTGCACTTTATGTATATAAATTATGTGTCCATTCTAGTTTTGTGTTGTTCTGTGCTGTCTCATCTCACCTTGGTCCTGGAGAAAAGTTGTTTTCACAATGTTCTTGTATATGGCTGAAATGACCAAAAACTTTGATTTTTGACCTTTTGAATTTCACTACTGCTGTGTATTCAGGAAGTCTTCATCATGGCACACAGCCCTCCGCATCAGACGAAAGTCTGAAAAGAGAGATAAAGAGGCTAGGAAGGAGAACAAACCAGAGAATGGCTATCGCAAGTCAAGAGATGGACAAGCCAATAAGGTTTCTGTAAAGGTACTGCCTTAAACATTTCATGATCCCTTATGTGAAAAATTCTGTAATGGTTTCGGAGTTTTTACCTTTTTTTTATTTTGGCAGCTTTTGAATCCCAATTACATATATGATAGTAAGTCTGAATATCATTCATATATCATATCGTTCCTGGAAATCTTTTAACACATGAATCATAATAAGAAACAGAAAGTGACTGAAGTTTTCTGAATGGTTGCGCAGCAGTTCCCCCAGAGTTTGTGGTTCCTCTGAGCGAGGTGTCTTGCGAGAGGGGTGATAGCGTGACGCTATGCTGTAAGATCTGTGGGCAACCTAAAGGCTTGGTTTCCTGGAGAGGACCTGACCAGAGCACTCTGAGCAATGGTGGACGATACACCTTCACACATAGGTAATCAAGGACACGCTACAGCGCAGGCAGTGCAGTCACACAGACAGCAAGGGGCGCTGTTGTTCCATTTTTTTCAATCAAGATTAAAGCTTTCAGACTGTGTATTGGTTATCAGTATGAATCATGTTAAAAAAAATAAACAAAAACACTTCAGGAAAACAAACATCACACTGTCAGTTTTTTTGCTGCTTTTCAAGAATAAACTTCTTAATACAACAATTCCCAACAAAAGAAAATGGGACATTGTCTTAATGACTAACTAAGATTCAGAAGCAAGGGACAACAGTGATTTATACAAATTTGCAGTCATCCTGCACAAATATTTGTGAACATTGTGATTTACATATCAGAAGTGTTTCAGTGATGAATTCGCTTGCTTTGTGTCCAGTGAGACAGGTGAAGTGTCCCTCCGTATCTCACCTGTCACTCTGGATGACAGCGGCACCTACACATGTGTAGCCACCAACGACGTCGGCTCAGTGACATCATCAGCCTTCCTCAAAGTGCTTGGTCAGTTGACTTTCAACACAGACCTCAACCACAATATCTCCTTTGCAAATTCCTTTTGTATGTCACTGCCTGTTTTGGGCTGTTTTGAGTCAATGTACAGACCTAAAAGAAATGTTTCCTTTTTAAACACAATCTCTAATATGCCAAATGTTTGATTTGTGAAGACGTTTTAAAGATGAGTGCAGTACTACTTAAGTCATTAATGTTATTGATTATTTAGGCACTTCTAGTGACGGCATCCTATGGAAGGATAACTTTGAGTCCCTGTACACTGAGGTCATGGAACTGGGGAGGTAGTGTACTGAACATGTACATCTATATAGTATTGCGTAGACTCACATTCTCTTCAAAGTAATGAAATTGAACGACATTAGCTAAATGCTAATAGTTGTAACTAGCTAATGCTTGTATTGTCTCTGGCTGTAGAGGCAGGTTTGCCGTCACTAAATGGTGTGAGCAGAGAGGAAGTAGGCGATCAGTGGCCGCAAAGCTGGTGAATAAGAAGCTAATGCGTCGTGAGCAGGTGGTTCAAGAGCTGGGTGTCCTACAGTGTCTGCAGCATCCTCATCTGGTGGCTCTACTGGACACCTATGAGACCCCAGTCAGTTACGTTCTCATCCTAGAGATGTATGTGAACTTCTGCTGTGAACAAGTCCCACTGATAATATTATTAAATGATTTAGGCATGTTAAACAGAAAAAGATTCCAACGTTTTAATGATGATGTTGTAACACATTTTCCTGTTTTGCACATCAGTGCCGATCACGGTCGTCTTCTCGACTATATAGTTAGCTGGGGGAACCTGACTGAGGAGAAAGTGGCTCTTTATCTACGGGATATTTTAGAAGCTTTACATTACCTTCACACATGCAGGATAGCCCATCTTGACTTAAAGGTGAGATCTTCCTATGGAACAATTCTTGATAAATTATTTGCCCACACAATTAATGTGTGGTGGGCAAATACAGACAGTACACACAATTCATCTGTTAAAATTGTTTATTTATTGATCTGTTTAATGGGTCATTTTACATGGACAATGTTTTTTTTAATTTGCACATTGGAAAATTTTAGATGGACATACCGCATGTATATTTGCATGGTTTTACATTTACATAGTCAGTTTTTTTTTCCCTGGAGACACTGCCCTGTGACCTGTTTCTTTGTCCTTGAAAATAACTAAAATGCAAATCAATATAAAAATCTTTTGTTTACCAAATAGCCAAATAGTTAATTGATCTCTTCAGGGTGATGCAAGGTCCCTTTGTTTCATGTCGGGGTTCTGATCACTCTGTCAGGTTTGGAATGTTGACCAGATGATTGTAAATGACAGTATCTCTCTATGTTTATTTATCTTTGTTGTGTGTATCTCTCAGCCTGAAAACGTTCTGGTCGAGCACACTTCAACTCAGCCTCTCGTCAAACTGACGGACTTTGGTGATGCGGCACATCTGTTCAACACCCCCTACATTCATCCTCTTCTGGGCAGCCCGGAGTTCTCAGCCCCAGAGCTGGTCTTGGGTGAGCCAGCAACTCTAGGGTCTGACCTGTGGAGTCTGGGTGTGCTGGTGTACGTGATGCTCAGCGGGGCGTCTCCGTTTCTGGATGAAAGTGTCGAGGAGACCTGCCTCAACATCTGCCGCCTGGACTTCAGCTTCCCAGAGGACTATTTCCAAGGTGTAAGTCAGGCAGCACGGGACTTCATATGCGTTTTGCTCCAGAGCGAGCCATGCAGGCGCCCCACCGCGCAGGTTTGCTTGTGGGAGGAGCCCTGGCTGCAGCCAAACGCGGCCTCCAGATCAGCCCGCCTCGACACTTCCAGACTCATCTCTTTTATAGAGCGCAGGAAACACCAGAATGATCTACGACCCATAGCCACCTTCAAAGCCTTCCTGCACAGTCGCCTCCTGAGCCAGACCTGAAAAAATGCTGCATTCCAGACAACATCAGAAGTGGAAATCCTTTGGAAATATCAATTTGCCCGTTTCCAACTTTAACAGTCCAATCAATTGTAGGTCACCCCCAGATGTCAGCAAAACAATATGCTACCATACATGAAAAAACATCAGCAAGAAAACTAAAACACAACATTTTCTATGTTTTTACAGCATATTATATAATAAAGAATTTGATCATATTTATTTATATATGTCCTGGTTGGATTATCTGCAGTAATTCCATGTCCTCAAGTATCCTCAAGTGGGGACAGTTGTTTCTAAAGGGGGACAGTTTCCAAGTATCTGGGCTGTCTGGAATGCAGCATTTAGACAGAAAGAAAAACTGCTGAGGCAACAAATAGGCTGAGGCAACTTCCATAGAGACCAAACCATAATATCCCAAAATTTATGTGATTTCTATTTCCCCTGCAGTTCTAAGCAAAAGATGGAGGAAGCCTGGTGAAATATAGAAACAAAATATATATATTATATATTCTTATATATAAAATATATAAGAATATATTCTACAATCTCATCCTGGTTTTAGAGCCATAGCACTTGACAAAATGATTCTGGGTTCATTTTTACTGCTGCTGAAAAAACCTCTGAAGTCCCCTTCAACTATTCATTTCTGACTTATTTCTGTTCACTCTTTGTATGGACGGCACTCACAAGCAAAAACGCGAATCAAGGGGTTGGATTTTTTATGTTTTTTTTTAAAGGTTATATTCCCTGAGCCAGTAAGTTTCAGCTTTGTGTTCGGACAGTATTTCAATCAGGTTGTTTCAGTGGAGTACTGTAATTTGAATAGATACATTCAGGAAAGATTACATTTTGTACAAACCATGTATGGAAGCACAGTAAAGATCTTATCTTTATCCTGAACAGTTTGGAGAGAAAGCTTATTTAAAGATAAGAGAATGTGTGTTAAATTGCGACATTTATCTCAAGATCATAATTAGCTGTACACAAGGTTTCAGATTTGATAAGCGTACAATCATATTTGAAATCATAACGTGAATGAAGCAACTTTTACCAGCTATAACTCTTTTCCAGCAAGTGGCGTTAAAGCTTTTCATCTGAATTTACACACATCTGTTCTGCCTTATGTTGTAAATAAACTGGAGCAGCCTTCATTTATGGCCATTTGCAGTGTTTCAGATGCTTTCACATTGGCTGATCATCAAGGTGCAAAGCCACTGAAGACAGGAGTTGTCCGTAATCACGGCAAATGTGCACTTTGTAATTTGTTGAAATTTCTATGTGCAATGTTGGGGCTTTAACATTTTGCAGCTAATTATAAGAGTTCATGTTAAATGGACATTGTTAAGTATATGTGTCGGCCACTGCGAGTAGAGATATGATGTGTCTGTGGCTTTTTTGCTGGGTTTTTTGTGTTCAGTATTATTTTGCAAAAGCTTAAAGCCTCGTTGGTAAAAAATCATTTGTGTCTGTGTCACACTTCCGTTATGAATGTTGTTGATTTTTATTGTTATACCAAAGTTAACTGTTATTCTTCTCCCTGTTTGGTAATAATAATTTGTAACAAAAAGTTATGAATGCAATTCTGACTCCTAAAGCAGGAGTTTACATGTATTGATCGTTGATTTATTTATTGTGTCTTGTTTGTTTTTTGTTAACTGAATTTGAGTAAGTAGTGCTTATATTGTCGAATAATAAGGAATTTTTATTTCAGTACATGCTCATTTGCAGCAGTAGCCCTATAAATGTAAGTTTGCATGACTAAATAACAATAATTATTCCATTCCCACTATATTTGTTTACTTTTAGTCCACTGTGGGTTAAATATGGACTTTATTTGTTGTACAAGGAAAAGCAAGTAACTTATTCAAAGTTACTTAAATACTGAATATGAAATCGAGGTAAATAACATGGTGGTCAGTAAGTGTGTTTTTTATTTTGAGTTTTATTTAAGTTGGTTTTGCTTATAATGTATAGATGTACAGACACTGTGATACTTGGACGTAGCTACACCCTGTTTTTTACATAACAGTATAAAGTTTGAATGTTTTTGACAATTAATTTTGCATGTATATTTGTTTGTACAGATGCCATACACATTTGCACATTATGTGCTGTACATAAGTTACTTTACTCGCAGTTATTTTTGAGATTAAACATCTAAAACATTTTACTGGTACGACTGGCCTCCAGTGTTTTTTCTTTTGCAACTGCGGTTTGGATTGTGTGTGCAGTCGTCCTTAATACATAGTGTATTGTTGCAGAAAGTTGTTTAGCATATACTGTCAAGTTGTACATGTAGTTAAAATGATCTGAAGATTAGTATTTTTACACATTTCCTGTCTAGCTCTCTTGAGGCCTCCAGCAGCCCATCCGGTGTGTTAAAGAAAACAGGCAGGTGTGAAAAATGCCGTAGCAGGTGCATCTGAGTAAGATCCTAAAAAGAGATAACGGTGAATTAAAAGTCCCTGGTTTCACTGCACACATTGCAGTGTGTGCAGATGCAACTCATTGTGTTAAATAGAGAATGTTACTGATTTCTCTTTGAGTCTAATGAATTATCTATGCAAAACTAGGTTTATTTTTTACATAGCTTGTGTTACACTTGCATGGTTCTTGAATGTTGTGCATAAGTTCTTCGATGTTACCATTTAAATAAATATCTATTTTTCCTTTACTAGCTCATCACAACCAACCCTGTAGTGTAACAAATGAATTTTTACAATTTTTAAAGCTTCAACTGATAAAACTACATTTATGTATTTGTGAGTTGCTTCGTGTCTGTGTAAGTGTGCACACCTGCATTTGTAAAGGAAGAATATGTCTTTTACAAAAGGTTCGTGACTTTATTCTTTATTCGTGACTTTAGGTTGTTTTGACACTGAGCTTCTGTGGTCTCTTAACAGATTGTGTGAATATAACACAGTTTGTTTTTTATGAGGTGTGAGCAGAACTGCTGTAAAAAACACTGTGGCTAATTTCATTCTCCAGACACCCACACAAAAACTATTTTATTTTGTGAAACACAATGCGACACTACCTGAAATGGTGTGTACAGATCTCCTGAACTATGCTAAAATGATAGCATCTAATGATATCTGCCATTTTTTTGTCAGGGGGTGACTTTGTACTGGAAAGTGCTTTCTATGATAACATCTATGTTTCCCTTTCACAATGGCAATCCATACATGAGTATGAATCAAAATTCCCCCATTGAACAGCTTTCTAGGAAATAGTGATCATCGCCACTCTGACTCATTTTTCCCTTTCATAATTGTCCTTTAATTCTGAAATGAATAGGTTTAGCATTACAGTTTTTTCAGTGTGGACAGATGCATGTTTGAACACCACCAGGAGGCACAGTGTTACTGCTCAACAGGTGCGGGGTTCTGAGATTCAGCTTGTGTCAGTCTACAGATTTTGTTACATTTGTGGTTTGTAACTGTGGTAATGATTTCTTCCTAGACCATTTAGAATGTTATACAAAGATATTTACAAATAACTTTGACTTGAACAAGTTGGGTCAATGCAAATTTATATATGCATTATCTAACTATTATCAATGTAATACAATATTATTGATTTTATAATATTATGAAAGTACAATGAGTACAACTGTTTGAGAATGTAATAATCTGTAGCGACATATAATTTGACATAAGCCAACAACTGATAATGGAAACAGAAAAACTTTTTAAAAAGTTTATTAATTTAAAATGATCATTGTAATGATGACTCTTGGGCAGTGAAATCCATTTAGCAACCTTATTCACGTTAACAGGCAGAAGTCAAACTCCAGCAAACAGGTATAGTCAAGGCAAGACCATAATCATTAAACAGGCCAGTGTCATCGCAAGCAGGAGACAAGAGAGTTACCCAAATAACAGGCAGAGGGCAGAGACCGAACAACCAAGAATCCAAAACACAGTCCAAATAATAACAGACAACCAAAGACGACAAGAAAACCGCTTAGAAATGCTTGCAGGGCAAAACAAAACTTTGTACTGAGGTTTTAGTTGACATAGTTTATATGTCGTGGCAAATCACTAATGCAGAACAGGTATGATGATGGGGCGTGGTCAGCCCCAAGTATGTGGCATGATGGGAATTGTAGTGAGGAAGTCTAATTAGAATTTGGCAATGGTTCCCTCTGGTGGTGCAGTGGAGGCGGTACATCATCAAACTTTTTTACAGATTCAGGGTCCGAATGAACAGGACAATGAATTTAAAATACATGAGTGTGTCATCAAAATACAGTAGTACTAGTGTTCCCACAAATATTGGTAGCTGTATTATATGATGTGCTTATTATTAATTTAATTTACATGGTAAAAGGGTTTAATGTATCAAACGATTGCAAACACAAATGTTTCATATGTTCTAAAGCTAAAGTATAATGTTGAGTTTCCATCTCAAAACTATACTTAATTCTAAACTAAACTGTAATTATATGGTGTGAAGCAACATGTATTTCATGTTAGACAACGGAGGGCTTCCAACTGTATTTCAATATCTGGTTGATGCGGTTAATCACCACTGTAAAGGAAGTGGTAAACTTTGGTGCACTTTTTCAAAGTGGCACCAAGGGACACCACAAAATAATTGTATATATTCCCATTATTTCTGCCCACTTTCTTACACTTCGGTCATAGTCTGGTGCCTTTTTGCCACAAGTCTAGTGGCAATCTATAAAGGATACAATATATTTATTATATCTGACCATCACAGCATAGAAGTGTTCTACTTTGTGTTTACCATGTTATCCAAGTCAGATAATTATCACAAATTAGCTGGTTTAATATGTAACAATGTTTACTTACAAATTTTTATATATACGCTAGCTTTGTAATGTGGCACTGTTTGAGGCGGAAGTTGTAATGGAAAGTGAGAACAGCTACGTCACATGAATATGAGCAGTTTTTTCTCTTGCTCGTCATCCTTTGGAGCACTTATATAAAGACTTATACAAGACTTGTTGTCAACACTACAACCTGAGGGAAGATGGTATGGGAAACACTACTGCTCAAGGAAATCCAAGTCTTCTGGTCTTCGCTGAAAAAACATATTTT
This sequence comes from Yasuhikotakia modesta, assembly GCA_036877545.1. Taxonomy (NCBI): domain Eukaryota; kingdom Metazoa; phylum Chordata; class Actinopteri; order Cypriniformes; family Botiidae; genus Yasuhikotakia; species Yasuhikotakia modesta. The sequence goes on along the minus strand of JBAJNP010000648.1, from coordinate 1,846 downwards.
TTAAATAATGTATTTAAATAATGTGTGTAAATTTAAATAATGTATGTAAATAATGTAACATTTTGGAAGTGAAACTATCTATAAGATTTTATGTAAAACCAATTCAATTTTGAAGCCACTGTCAGACTGAGCAGTTTTTGTATACTGCTATGGATGTTTGTGTGTGTGTGTGTGTGGTACTACAAAGCACGTTTTGTTTTTACTTCAATCTCATTTACCTACAGTCTATACGTTCTTTGTTTGTCTTATGATTAAACCTGCAGAGACTAAAAACACGAGTTTCATCTCAGTAGTGGGGCAGTCCCATGAGGGTGTGAGCATGTTTCATATGAATTTTTAATAAATGGGTGATTTTTACCACAAATGCTGTGTAATCTTGACATCTTGGCTGGCCAGTGATGACCAACCTGATCAGTCAGAAATGAGACTACATATGATTTTATCACAGTGGTCATACTAGGGATTATACACAGAACATGTGCTATGAGAATAATCAGTCTTTTACTGTAGTTTGCTCACCGTGGGAGAACTGAGTTGAGCACAGTTTGAATCACTTATGGTTCTGTAGTGGTAAGGGCTGGAAACTGTGGTTAAACGTGTGACCCAGTTTTTATCCATATCACATATAATACACTCCTCTTGGTAGATTTATTGCAAAAAAGCATTTATTTACATAAACAAATTTGGCAAACACAATTAATTGTTTCAGTGTATCTGTTGGACTAAACAGCAAAACATTTGTTTTGTCCTAAACTGAAAACAAAAAAAAATAGAAAAAAAGTTTTTTCTGTTTCTGTACAATCATCACAGTTCTAGTAACAGACTTATATGTTCAATAATAGTCTTGAACATGCCTACAAACGGTCTACAATGACATTTTAGCTAGACATAGTTTTAATAAACATGCCCATACATATACACAGTAAAGAGTTAAAAAAGTCTAAAGCAGTAGGTATTTTACATTAAAGTAAAAAACACTCGGGAAAAACTCTCCCAAAACACGAGAACTATATATACTAACTTTGCTATAAAACAAATAGAAAATTTAAAAGCATGAATGATAAATTGAATTAAATACAACTATTTACAGATATTACAAATTACAAATCAGTCTTGTGTATGGTGGCAATCTTTGTTTTATTGTGAGTGATCCAGTATGCTTTTTTAGCTTTATTATTAGGTCAAGCAGTTAAAGTTGTAAAAGTATGTCAGTGGATGTACTGTAAAGGAATGGCAACAAAAACATTTTGTTATCATTTGTTTCGTGATTTAATTACAGATGAGCTCTTTATTTAGTCCAAGAGAACAGATTCTCTGAGCAAATAAATCTGTACTTGTGATTCCTTCTCTGTATTCCCAACACCAATTCTTTATTTACATTGCTGGTGTGGACCGTTCATCCGCACTGCTGGTCTGTGTATAAACAGATCCTGTGGGCTGTGTAAGGAAACTCATCATAAATTGTCTGCTGAAGGGTGTTTTGTACAGGAGTCTGAAAAGGTGCTTCCTAAATTTCTCCCCTACAAACACATAGAGAATGGGATTCAGGCAGCTGTGTGAGTAAGCCACAGCTTCTGTGATCTGGAGACTTAGAGTAATAGCCTTGCTTCTTTCACAAGTTAAAACAATGAGTTGATTTAACTCTAAGGCTTTCACAAATGCTGCAACATTGTATGGAGCCCAACAGCAGAAGAAGACTATCATCACCACAATGACAAGACGCATGGCCTGTTTCCTGGAAGAGCGAGCAGTCAGGAGTCTGTTTAGAATCATTGAGTAACAAAATCCAATTATACACAGTGGCATAATTAATCCAAGAACATTCATTTTAAAGATACCAAAAGTC
>JBAJNP010000647.1:0-84436 GCA_036877545.1 Yasuhikotakia modesta | reverse complement strand
AATTTTGAAGTTAAATGTCAACATGTGACTCACGTAATTAGTTTATGTATGAGAGAAAAGAAAGACAGAAAGAAACAACATACACCTCATTCCTGTCATATTTTAAATACACACACTAACACTCACCCAGGTTCACCTGAGCAAGACATTTGAGTCATTTAGTGAGCGTATAATAATCGCAGTGAGAGAAAAGGTGTTGATGGACAAGGTGTGCCTGGCACACACGCATTACTTCAGACATTTTTGCCTAACACATATTATCAGGGGTGTTGCCACAAATCCACATGGGTCATCAAATTTGGCAAATCATCATTAGATTGATTTAGGCAGGAATAGTTATGTGGCATATGCTGCCTACACATGCACTTGACAAAAATGACTGATATGCATAGACATTAACATTTATGTAGCTGAGTGCTTCTATCCGAAGCAACTTGCAGTGTGCAGCATTTCACAAGATAGATTTATTTGTATCCGTTTGCATGTTTTCTGAGAATTAAACCCATAGTCTGGGTGTTGATTTCTGCATTCCAGTGAGCTACAGAAATCCAGACTAAACCAGCTAATTTTATGATCTCACTGTTCTGGGGAAGTAGGTCTAAAGCCTGGGGGCATTTTGACAAACGGGGCAAAGGGCGTATGAAAAAAACCCAAAACAAGTATTTAACTATTTCATAAGCTCTCTTTACAAAATGTTGCTTAAAAAACTTGAAAGATGTCCCTTGAGTCTTACTGGAAGTTTCTCAATGAAAATAAAGCTTTCACAATGGAAGGTCTTGATATTTAGATGAATGAAGTCACTGCCCATGCCTCCAGTCAAGCGACTGTATTGGCCACACGCTCACAGCCTCCCCAAGTCCTGGATGTCACACTACATCAGAGCACAGTATTGTGTAGGCTAATTGATTTGACTATAGATTTGTATCGTGTATAACAATCCTGTTTGAATGCAGTTTTTTTAATACTGTGTAAGCATGAAGGTGAAAGAGGTTGTGTTCCTCTGCAGAGATGGTGGTGTGTTATTGTCCTATATGAAGTGTAAAAGTCAACACACAGGAACGACCCAGAGGAAAGTTTTATTTCTCTTTTATAACTCAAGAGGTTTGAGAGCGATATAGGTTGTTTCAATTAAGTATCAATTATGTCACAGATGATTTTCTTAAAAATGCTTAGGATATATACATTAAAGAGTATAGATGTAAAATGAATGCAGATTGTGAATAATAATAAAAATAAAATAAAATCTTGGTTAAGTTTGGGTAAGGTTGGTGAGAAATTTTAGATTCATGTTGAGTTTATATTGAAATCTTCAATATTATTAATGTTTGAGCAGTTGGCGAGATTGAGTCTCACATTGGCGAGATCTATTCTGAAACTGTATTTGTGATATTTTTGTGAGACATTTGTAAGGCATACAGTACTGGTAGAATGGGTAATTCTTTCTGTGATGTTATACGTAAAGACCTCTTTTCGACTCTTTGCTGTCTGGCCTGGTTGTCACTTCACTGATCCATCAAATTTGTAACATTTGTAACATTGTCCCTCCATCTTATCCAGACACAAATGCGCTCAAGCACATATAAACACACACACACACACACATACACTATTATCACGCTTCTATCTAAATTGGGTCTTCCAAAAGCTTTAGTTGTTTTATACACCAAAATGTGTACACAACACACACAAGCATCAAACACACAAATGTAAAACAAAACTACATATACAAATACTATCTAATTATCACCAAACACAAACATACTGTTTTTTGAGGTTGACTCTTGTAATTTGATCATCCTTCAGTAAAACTGCAGAATTCAATGTCACATTAGCCTGATTCTTTTCTTTTTACCTCTTTAACACTTTCTGTCTGTCGGTTTGTCTCTAACAATCACTCTGTCCAACCCTATCTCTTTACTGTGATTGATGGACTGGCCAGTTGCCTCAGTGGTGTGGTATTACCTAGATCATAATGATGATAGTTACGATTACATTAAGGGTAGTGATCTATCTCTCTGCAGTGTTTTCTCCAACTCCTCTCATTCACTGGCACCCACTCTCTCTTTCACAGTGCTACAACCATGTCCAGGTCAGCAGGGGGCGGTGCTAACGACGTCACCCGCTTCCTCTCCACGGGGGCGGGGCCTGGGTCACCAACCTCTGTATTCTCTGCCTCCAGCCAAGCTGATTGGGCAGCCAAGAGGCTTGTCTGGGTGCCTTCTGAGAAACATGGATTCGAGGTAAGATGAGCCATTTAGTGAGAGAATAAATTCTCTGTGACTTTGTCTTAGAAAGTTTTGGGCACACAATACAAAGCCCATGTAAGAAAACATGACAACGTTTTTAACTGGGTACCTCAAGTGCACCCAGCCACCCAACATGTGTGTGAATCAGGCCTTCAGTGCTCTGGTATGACACATTATGAACAGAATAATACACTTCTTGAGGCGGTGGTGGCTAAATGCTAAATAGCATTGCAATTCAAAATGAGGTCTTATTATAATGTGACAAACTGCCAGAGAGAACAGAGAGAGATCTCAATACTTCCTGTTGGAGGTCATGAAGACTGCTTTCTCTCTCTCTCTCCCTCTCTTTCTCCCTTTCTCTCTGTGACTCAGTATATCTATTTCTGATTCTCAACCCCTGACACACTCCCCCTCAGACTGCCTGTCTCCATCAAACATGAATGTATTCACTGTTTTCCACAAAGCAAGTAGCAAGTATAGGCATGCATGTGTGTGAAAGAGAGAAAAAGAGTCAGAAAACTGTAAAAAATTAAAACTGTGTGTGTTATTATCTATCAATATTGTTTAATATAATAAGGACATTATTTTTGTGAAATCACATTTTGTGTATAAACAATAGAGTCTATTTTCACTACCACAATTTTTGCTTTGGGATTATTTTCTTATTGTGATTACGTGCTTTGTATTATTTTCATGATAGTTTTCATAGTTTACATTTACAGTATTTGTGCAATTTCTTGTTCATTTTTGATGAACATTTAAGGAGTAATGAGATTTGGTGTAGAAATTGTCCTTAATTGTCATAAATACATATGATGTCATAATGGCCTAAAATAGGCCTCATGTGTATTATTTATTTTCATTGGACGTCATTGGATTAAGATTTGCATAAGTCAAATAACTTTAAAGTGAATATAATTGAGTAATGAATCAGTAGCAGAGTGGAATCACAAACAAAAGTAGTTGTAATAAAATGTGACATTTATATATTTATATAATAAAATGTGACATTATCTTACATAATAAGCACATTCATTCTGTTTCTTAACATTCGTTCATTTGTCTTTCCTACGGTCAGTCTGCAAGCGTGCGTGAGGAGCGGGGTGATGAAGTGGAGGTGGAGCTTACAGACAGTGGGAGGAAATTGACCCTTTCCAGGGAGGAGCTTCAACGCATGAATCCGCCCCGTTTTAGTAAAGTTGAAGACATGGCCGATCTCACATGCCTCAATGAAGCCTCTGTCTTACACAACCTTCGCGAGAGATACTATTCAGGGCTTATATATGTAAGTGTGTGTATGTTCCCCAAGTCTTTTGTGTGTATGTTCCCTAAGTTCCTCAAGGCTTTGATAAGGTTCTTCACATAGAGGTTTTATAAATCATGGAGTCTGAGATCATTCACTTGACTGTGCCCTGCCGTCACATAAATGTGTGTGTGGGCATGTGTGTGGGCCTTCTCTGAGTAAGCAAGTAGGATAGTGTTACACACACACACACAGACACACACACATACTTGTGTGTTTGATCATCACTAGTTCAGGGCTCAAATTTCTGCTCAGGTTTCATGAAGAACGCAATCAAGCAAAAACAAACGCACATACACTCATATACTGTACACACGCACACATACACACACAAGATCAAAAAGCATTCATAATATATCTGTCAACGGTTATTCTCTGAGTTACTTGAGCTCAGTGTTTACTACATTCGACTTGGTTCAGTGATCGAGGAATGAAGCCTGGTCCACTTTTGAGTTTATCTTGGCCAGAAAAACTGAGACAGACTATAAATGACAACAGGATTGCTTCTTTCACACTCAAAAATATTTAAACTGAAATAGGAACACAGGAGCAATACTGTGTAATACTATGTGTCTGCCTTACAAAGTGACCAACCACAGTTTTTGTCATGCACCTTTTAAGTAGCAGGTAAATCTGACAATAATACCATAATAAAAGCTGTCATGAAAACTAATCAGACACAACAAACCAAACAATGCCACAATAGGATTGGGATTGTAACGTTAGCAACGCAACATTTGGACGTTGGGACACTGCAGCTGTGATGTATGCTGTGCAGTATTGGAAATAGACAAGTTTGTATTATAAAATTAAAACATGTTAAAACACGTTTTTATGTTAAAAACACATTATTATGTTAAAAACATGTTAACGTGATCCCTTGCTTTGTAATTGTTATAACTGAACTTAAGACCAGCGTGGTAAGCGAGTCTAGAATGGATACATTCTAAACCGAACAATATAACATAAAATGTTATTGATGCATGAATAGCATAATTATCAGCGTTATTCATGTGATTTATCACCATAACAAATGTTACAATAATAAATGACAAAAACACAACTTTGCAGTTCATTGTTACTGTAATTGTTAGAAAAGTGCTGCTCCCTTGTTTGCCTCCTGAACATTTCTCTATATAGAATCTTGCACTTGATCATCATTATTGTTTTCTATCTGTTTATTGTCGTTGTGTACCAATATACCGATGAGAACATCCTAAAAAATGGTGCCCACTACCCACAATGCAGTGCGTAGTCCTGAGCTGTAAATGACTTTAGAGAAAAATCTGTGAATTTCTCTTTACCCAAAAGTAATAAGTACCAATGTTTTAAAACTCAGACTTGTATACATCATTGTTCCTTATTTTGTGTGTGTTTAGATTTGTATCCTGCAATTCAGGTCTACTGGGCATTATATTTTCTAGATGAGAATGCAAAAAACTGAATATCTAGTGTACTAGCACACCTTCAAAGCTCAATTAGGGCTTACATGTCTAGCCATTTTAAATAGTTCACTTCTTGTCCAGTATAGGAATAGATTCTCAGCTTCTTCAAGTTTCTACACATACAACATCACTGTTTCTCTCTGTATGACTTTTTGTGTTTGATGTTCCGCAGACATACTCCGGCCTGTTTTGTGTGGTGATAAACCCCTATAAGAACCTGCCCATTTATACAGAGTCCATCATAGAAATGTATCGTGGGAAGAAGCGGCATGAGATGCCTCCACACATCTATGCCATATCAGAGGCAGCCTACAGGAGCATGCTGCAAGGTACCATGGCAACCAGCTTACCTGCTGTAGACTGCTGCAGTTTCTGTAAATTTATTCATGTACCTCTGCATTAAAATGTTTGATAAGCCTATTTTATGTTTATGCATGAAGACTCTTGATGTCTTTTTGTAAGATAATAAAACCTATTCAAGAAAAATTGATTACTTTCAGAAGGGGTAAGGGGTGAACGGCCATGCTGATTGTCATTGGTCTTTCATTAATTTTAAAGAATGACATGATCTTATTTAAACCTTTTTTTTTTAAGTTTTCTGCACAAGTAAATACATCAGCAGGAGGATAATGGGATACACTGTTTAATTAATAATGTGTACTAACTTAGCTAGTATTAAAGGTTCAAATTTGATGACTTTATGGATGCTGTATGTATTGTGTAATTGTATAATTATTTAATTTAACATTCATTTATGTGTCTTAGGGTGTCAGCCCCTCCTTTTGATTTGACTTAATTATTTAATTATTCAGAGCAAGTTATTAAAATATTTAAATGATTTCTTTTCACTAACAAATTAGTATATTTAAATATAATAAATATTCACAAAATCACTGAGAGCAATTACTGAAATGTATGCCAATGTTCAACCTCGTGTTTTGTTTTCCTCACAGACAGAGAAGATCAGTCCATCCTGTGCACGTGAGTGTCCTGCTGAGCGTCAGTGTGTGTGACTGTTTGTTCGGGGGTGACTATATGTTTGTGAAATACAACCACTGCTACAAACTTTATAACAGCTTAGAAAAAAGTTCCTCAGCTCCTCCAGGGCATCTGAAGGTCATTTTATAGTTAATGAAAATAAATGGACATTGAATGTGGAACAGTGAGAGAGAATGTTGTGAGAGTGAGACTTATTAGACACTGAAGGCTGTAGGCCACAAAAAGATAGCTAAATCTCTTGCAGCTGTTTATTTTTAAAACCTAGCTAAACATTAAACTGAACATATTTTTCTATAGATATTTGTTTCTTTGCTTTTTTACTTGCATATGTTGCTAATTTTGTTCTGTATGTGAAGTTTAAAAGGGATGTTATTCCAGCTAGTCTTTTCATCTCCTGCCAGTGTTTGTTTGAATACCTTGTAGCCTAACCTGTTTTTACAGACAAGCATGTCTGTAGTATGTTTATTTGTTCTGTTTGTGTTCAGAGGGGAGTCTGGTGCAGGAAAGACAGAGAACACTAAGAAAGTGATTCAGTATCTAGCACACGTGGCGTCCTCACACAAGTCAGGCACGCTGGGTCGATCTAAAGACGCTGCTCTACAGGTGAGGACAGGAATCTGCAGAAGACAAGAGTGTTTCTGCTTTTCTTAAGTCAGCTCAAGCTTACATTATCATTTTATTTCTGCTCTGCATTCTCTAAAAGCTTTAAAATCTCATTACAGTCCTTAACAGCAAGGATTTGTTTATTTGCCCTGACAACATTTTCACTGGCCTTGTTAAAATAATAAATATTTGTAATGTATTTTTAAATATTTGTAATTGAATAAATAAGTAGCAATGTATTTTATATTTGACAGAAAAAATTAAACTTGCCCTGAACTCTTTCACATTGGCCCCAGACTTATTGTTGAGCACTGCATTATGAAGCCATAATGCTGGTGCATCTGTGGGCAATGAACATTCAAAACCCACCAACTACTTTCATTTGCATCTTCTTTTCTAAAATTTTAATTTTGGCTCTTCTCGCTCGCTCTGCTCTCCCTCTCTCCCTTCTTTCCTGGGTCCTGCTGTTTCTTTTTGCTCTTCTCTTCTTTCCTCTTCCTCTTGTCCTTTGCTCTGTGCTGAAGATGGATGGCACACGCTCTCTGGGTCGTGGTAGCAGTGCAGTAAACAGGGTAAGTGGGGGCTGGTTTCTTCTGTGATCTGCGTCACAGGAAGAAATTCAGCAGCTCTAATCCAAGTCCTGCCACTTTAACTTCATAATGTAGGATAACCCATATGTCTAATAAATGTTTGTGGACTTGTGTTGTGGTTTGGTTTCTAAATGTTTTCGCTCATCTACATGTTATTTTCTGTTTTTGTACCCTGTGTGTCCTGTATGCTCATTCGATCACCTCATCTCTTTTTTGTGGACTCTAACAGACTGTGCAGTATGTGAGTATGGCCTGCATATATAAATATGACTGTAAAGATTGTAATGCTCTAATGCTTCCACTTTGGGCCTGTAGGGGGGGCTGTGTGCATATTAAAGCTTTGCACTGGTATTCATTGACCCATTTTGACCATCTAAGTTTGAGTGAAAAACCTCAATGCTTAAGAGTTTTTTTTAGCCTGTACTGTAGGGGTTAGACTTTTTTTCCAGCTAAAGCTTTAGCTTTTTTTAAAGCTTATTATTTGCACTAAGATGCAGCTATTTGCACCCCAATAGTTGCAAAACCACAAATGTAGGTCACTAGAAAGGTAGGTAAACGTGTTTGAGAGCGTGAGTCTTTGGCTGCACTCCCTTATTGTGAATATGGCTTTAGATCATTTCACATGCTAATGCTGAGGTCTCTTAATGCAGTGCTTCGCATTGAGGTGCATTGTGGGTAGTATTTCCGCATTGATACTAATGTATTGTCCTGTCTGTTCTGTGTCTAGGGGGAACTAGAGAGACAGTTGCTGCAAGCTAACCCTATTCTTGAGGCCTTTGGCAATGCAAAGACAGTCAAAAATGACAACTCTTCCAGATTTGTAAGTTGAACTTTATAATTGATTATTAACACAAGCAGTCCAATATCTGTGTGTAGTGTGACAATGTTTTATTTGTTTTAAGGGCAAATTCATCAGGATCAATTTTGATGTTGCTGGATATATCGTTGGTGCTAACATTGAAACCTGTATCCTCTCAAATAATCATTTAAACCTTTTTTGAGCTTTGAGCTCAACACAATTTACAGTGATATACAGAACAGATATAATCCTCAGTTAATAAACTATATAAAGATAATTGGATAAACAGAGGTGCGCTGTGTTTTTGTGCATTTTTCTTTAATCTGAGTGTTAATCAGATCTCCTTGAGAAGTCTCGTGCCATTCGCCAGGCTAAAGACGAACGGACCTTCCATATCTTCTACCAGTTCCTGTCTGGAGCTTCTGAGACTACGAGAAGTCAGTAGATTTTTATTAACATAAACCCTAAAACACTGGTAAAACAGACGTATTGCATTTTATATGTAATTATATTCCCTTGGCTACAAACTTTGCTGTTTGTTTGTACCCTTTCTGTAGAGGAGCTTCTGCTGGGCAGTGCAGACGAGTACCGCTTTCTCTGTGGAGGCGCACTTCCTGTTCCGGGTCAAAGTGACTCTGAAAACTTTACACAGACAATGGACTCTATGACCATCATGGGTTTCAACAAAGAAGAATCCACCTGTAAGAAAAAAGGAGGCTTTAAAATAGATTCAAAACATCATCAATCCAAAATTTCAAAGATATGGGAATTTAAACTTTTGGGAAGCAGGGTTACAATCTGGAAATATCTGTGTTTCTTTCAGCTATGTTAAAGGTGATCTCTGCAGTGCTGCAGTTTGGGAACATCACGTTTCAAAAAGAGAAGAACACAGATCAGGCCTCAATGCCTGATGACACAGCAGCTCAGAAACTCTGCCACCTGCTGGGCATCAGCGTACTTGAGTTTAGCCGAGCCATTCTCACTCCTCGCATCAAAGTGGGCCGGGAATATGTGCAGAAAGCCCAAACCAAGCAGCAGGTGTGTGTGTTCATGCAGTGCTTTAAAATGCTACAGATGTGCAGATTCCAGGCTAACACCATGGCACAATGCTATATTGCAACAAAAAATCAAGCAATCAGTCACGTCTCCATAATATCTACATTTTGTTCTAAGCAAGGATGATTATATCACATGTTAAGATGTTATAAAAGTCAGTTTGTTTCTACTTTTGATGCAAATGTGCTGCCAGCCCCACCCACAGTAAAATCTCATTTATCCAAACGTTTGCTGGATGTTCTAAATATGGTCTAAATATGTTGTGATTGACCGATTTTGGCAGCATTTTACTTATGACTAGAGACAGAGATGAAACAGTGGTGGTGCAACTCATGGATATTTAATACAGATTTGGCACAAATTCAAACTGAATTCATAAGCTGTAAGTGGGAACTCTTATTTTATGCTTTGTGGTTTAGGCTGATTTTGCAGTGGAGGCTTTAGCGAAGGCCACATACGAGCGTCTGTTCCGCTGGCTGGTGCATCGCATCAACAGAGCTCTGGACCGCAGACAGAGACAGGGAGCTTCATTTATTGGCATCCTGGACATTGCTGGATTTGAGATCTTTCAGGTGAGAGAAGCAACTAGTGGCTCTTGATGGCTGTTTACTATTCAGAAAATATGAATCTGTGTTTATTTTTCTGTCTCTGTAGCTGAACTCATTTGAGCAGTTGTGTATTAATTACACTAACGAGAAGCTACAGCAGCTGTTCAATCACACCATGTTTGTCCTGGAGCAAGAGGAATACCAGCGCGAGGGCATCGAGTGGAACTTCATCGACTTTGGGCTGGACCTTCAGCCCTGTATTGACCTCATCGAGAGACCGGTTAGTGTATTGGTTCACGTGTGTGAACTGTAGTTCTTCATACGCGCCATTGAGAACCAGGTTCTTACCAGCTGACCTTATTGGTAGTTTATTGATTGGCTCTGTATTATGCTCAGTTCTGATTGGTTGGTTTTGCAGGCCCACCCTCCGGGCGTACTGGCGTTGTTGGACGAGGAGTGTTGGTTTCCCAGGGCGACAGATCGCTCATTTGTGGACAAGTTGTCAGCTGAGCAGGGCACACACCCCAAGTTCATGCGCCCACGGCAGCTCAAAGAAGAGGCTGATTTCTCTATCATTCACTATGCTGGCAAGGTTTGAGAAATACCCCATTTCATTTTATCTCTTTTAGAGTTGTAACAGTATAACAATGTCACAAGCAAACTTTAAGAATATCAAAGTATGTAAAGTATGAACATATGCAAAAATGTGATAAATGCACTATGATTTGATGATCATGGAGTCTGATTCAATACAGCAGTAATGAATCTCTCTTCATCTGTCTCAGGTGGACTATAAGGCAGATGAGTGGCTTGTGAAGAACATGGATCCTCTGAATGATAATGTTGCATCCCTCCTGCATCAGTCATCTGATCCCTTCATCTCTGAGCTCTGGAGAGAGGGTGAGTGTAGTCATTTAGTGTTACACTGGAGAAGTATACTGGTGTTATTATGCTGTAATTTTAAAAAGGTTTTTGATTTAGAAACAGGACTATAAGACCTAAATGAAGTTGTTTATTACAATATATAAAACACATTTCAGCAGTGAAACTATATTTAATTGCTACTTTAAGGTTCAAATCAAGTGGTGACAAAGAAAAAAAATTAAATAATTAATGTAACTGAAAGAAAAATATGATAAAATTTAAATTATTTTATTGGATGTTATTAATCGTGTGTGTAGTGTGTGATAAATCTGCTTAATTCAGAGTTTGACATTTTGGTAATTAACTTCTCCTGTGAGATTGATTTTGTGATGATTAAATGAGTATTGCATTTAGTATTCAATAATTCATACTTATTAATTAACTAATATTAATAACCTAATTTTCTAACTAATATTCAATGCTATAATCTACTACAGACTAACACTGTAATATGATCTCTCCCCCCTCTTCTCCTTTTCCCCAATCTCTCCTCTCCTCTTGTCGGCCCCTCCCCTCTCACCTGCTCCCGTCTTAGATATTCAAACACTTCCTCGTGTCTACTTCTTTGACTCTTATGCCACACTGCAAACCAATGGCTCTGACAGCAGTAGGTTTCAGTTTCCCTCCTCTCAGACTCACCCATCCTGTGAAATCTGTCATTCTTATGAGTTTGCCCTCTCTCTCTTTCATTGCATCAGACTGTGATATGACATGTGGGTTGTAGTTTTGTAGCTGAGCAGAATGCATAGTCTGTTTTATGGGTAACACTTTACATTAGGGTTCCATTTGTTAAGTAAGGAATTTTATTTAGTCAGAATATTTTCACAAAATAAACCCCAAAATAAACTGATCACCCTGATCAGGACCCCGATGCAAAGCAAAATATTCATTAGCACATTTGTAACAAACCCTTCTGCAAGGAAAAAATGGTTTCTGTTAGCTTTAGGCGAATACAAAGCATTCAAACAAGATAAACATGACATTTCGTTATTAATTTATATAATCTAAATTGTGTTATTATTTGGTGTATTCATATTAATTTATTTGTAAAAAGGGTAATATGACTGGCAGTACCCAAATGACATTTGTTGATACATGACCTTCCCATATGTTATTCATTTTAGACAGTTGTTATCAGGGAATAATATGCCATGTCATGACTGGTCAATCAGAATCAAGCATTCCAGAGCTCTGTGATTACATGAGTTAACTACATTAGCTACATTAACAGCAATGAACAACATTTTCACACCATTTTGAAATTAAAAGTTTTGTCTGTTAACATTAAATGCACAATGAATTAACAAAAACAATTATATTTGTATTAACCAACATTAACTAGGATTAATAAAGACTGTAAAACATTATTGCTGAAAGGTGATTCATGTTAGCCAAAGGATTAACTAATGTTAATGTATGGGACCTTATTGTAAAGTATTACTGTTTCATGAGTTGATTAAATCTAATTTTAGTTAGTTTAATTTAACTTTATATATATATAGTTTATATAGTGTTTTGCTTGTCTTGCTAGTCTTTGCCTGTAGTTTACATAGAAACTACACTTATAGAATTGGTTTCTGTTTGGCTGGTGTCAAATATCTAAACAAACATATTCATCTGAGCTAATACTAAGGTAAAAGTTGAAGAAAAATTCAAATAGTGTATAGCATAAAACATGTAAACTGTTGACTTTTGCCAAACAGAACAGGTGTTGTAGATTTTTCCTCTTTTTCTAGATGCGTCATGTCTTTAGAAGCACTAAAACAGAGTTGGATTAAAACATTACAGTATTCTGCATTATAACATTGCTGTTTTGTGCTGATTAGTGGAGAGGATTGTGGGGTTGGATCAGGTGGCGTCTGGTGAGGGCAGTGGATCAGTGAATTTTGGGGCAGCTGGGCTCAAGACAAAGAAGGGCATGTTCCGTACAGTGGGGCAACTGTACAAAGAGTCCCTCACTAAATTAATGGCCACCCTCCGCAACACCAACCCCAACTTCCTGCGATGCATCATCCCCAACCACGAGAAACGGGTATGAAACAACCATAATTCTGTTTTCCCTTTACCTGCTGCATGACTCTGAAATAGCATTTTGAGAGATTCATATATGAAAGTGACAAGTGACTCTTCCATATATGAAAGTGAAAGATATAAAAACAGACACCAAGGATTTTTATTGTTCATGGAATTGTGACAGGCAGGGAAGTTGAGTCCTCACCTGGTCCTGGATCAGCTGAGGTGTAACGGAGTGCTAGAGGGCATCAGGATCTGCAGGCAGGGCTTTCCAAACCGGATCCCATTCCAGGAGTTTAGACAGAGGTGTGTGTGTGAATATACTGTGACTGATATATAGCTGCATACATCACTACTTACAGATCATCTAAATGGCAGCTATTTCATGTATCTGTCTGTCTTTATCTCTCAGGTATGAGATTCTGACTCCAAATGCGATTCCTCGAACCTTCATGGATGGGAAGCAGGCATGTGAGCTCATGGTAAGTGGCTCATATTTAAACCTTTTGACTGATGGTTTATAATGTTGATTTGACAGGATGTGATGTAATATAGTGTTAATCAATAACAGTGAACAACACAGAGGCTTCAGTATCAATGACTGAGAGAGAAAGTGTGCATGATGTTATTCAGATAACTGATCAATTTAATATTTAATGTATTGTACTGCTGTAAGATCTTCAAGAATATGAATAACATTTATAATTGTTTTTAAATGTATTTTGTGATTGTACTTTTTAAGTATGGTTTGAGAGGTGCACCTTTTCTTTTATAAGTGATCAGATTTAACTCACTGACAGATGGAAAACAAGCTAGGCACCAAAATATCGTAGGGACTTAGGGGTGGGAAAACTCCTAGCAACACCTTAACAACCACCCAACTGCAACTGCATAGCACTAACAAAATCTAACAACAGAATAGCAACACCTTAGCATTGCGCCACAGGTTTTTTACACATAACCTCACACAGAAAATGTAATACTGTTGTTTGGTGCTGTTCTCAGATCAGTGCTCTGGAGCTGGACAGAAATCTTTTCCGGGTGGGACAGAGTAAAGTTTTCTTCCGTGCTGGAGTTCTGGCTCACCTGGAGGAAGAACGAGATCTGAAGATCACTGACACCATCATTCACTTCCAGAGTGCTGCCCGAGGATACCTCGCCAGGAGGTAAACATCTGCATGTGTGTGTATGTTTGTGTATGTGTGTGTATGTGTGTGTATGTAGGTGTATGTGTGTGTATGTATGTGTGTGTGTGTGTGTGTGTGTGTGCATGTGTAGATGAACTGGTGTGTGTTCTTCCAGGGCATTCCATAAGAAACAGCAGCAGCTCAGTGCTTTGCGTGTGATGCAGAGGAATTGTGCTGCTTATCTGAAGCTTAGAAACTGGCAGTGGTGGAGACTCTTTACCAAGGTAATACACAACACAACACCTTTGAGCCATTAAATCCATGAGGCATAAACAACACTATAGTGGTGGGTTAACTGGGTGACCATACGTCCTTACCAAACTCCTAACTAAACATGAAAATATATTTTTATGTGATGGTAATGTGAATGGGAAAAATATGGGAATGGGAAAGTATGGGAAAAAGTGTAAATTTAGTATCAAGTTTTTTTTATTTTATGACGTATTCCATGATATTAAAATGTGTTCTAGTAATGTGTTCCAATACTTATACTCACAAAATGACATACTTACAAAATGTCAGTACCTATCATCACCAAAGTAAATATTTTGAATATTAGATTACTAGAGTATTACAAGTACATACTACAAATTTTTGCCCAGTGTGCGTGCTGGTATGCTGGTATTTTCTTTGTTTTTTGACCTTTGACCTCTCCTCCAGGTCAAGCCCCTGCTGCAGGTGACACGTCAGGATGAGGAGGTTCAAGCTAAAGAAGCACAGCTTCAGAAAGCCAAAGACAAACTCAGCAAACTGGAGCTTGATTTTACTGAACTGGACAGAAAAAACCAACAGGTTCTTTAATGTCAAGAAAGTATCTGTCTGACTGTTTGTTTGTCTGTTAGATTTTCATAATTATCTGATGTTTTATCTTTCTCATTGACAGCTGATGGAGGAGAAGTCAGTCCTCACTGACCAGCTTCAGGCGGAGGCGGAGTTATTCGCAGAAGCTGAAGAAATGAGAGCACGATTGGCCAATCGCAAGCAGGAGCTTGAAGATGTGTTAGGAGAGCTGGAAAGCCGATTGGAGGAGGAAGAGGAGAGGACTGTCCAGCTAACTAATGAGAAGAAGAGAATGCAGCAACATGTACAGGTGAGGAGCATGGAGGTTTTTGTCAGTGTTTAGTGTGGCATGAAGATCTTCTCACAATACCTTTGTGTTTTCTGGCCCTCAGGATCTGGAGGAACAGTTAGAGGAAGAGGAAGGAACACGTCAACGCCTCCAGCTGGAGAAGGTCACTCTGGAAAGCAAAGTGAAGAGTCTAGAGACTGAGACCTTGACAGTGGGAGAGCAGAGGGATCGATTAAACAAAGTATTCAAAGAGAACAGAATTTCTTAGCATAAACCTCCTGCATAAACTCAGCAAACTGTAATGTTACATTAGCTCATAAATCTCTCTTCCTCTTTTACTCAATCAGGAGAAGAAACAACTGGAGGAGAGACTGAATGAAATGACAGATCAGCTCACAGAGGAAGAGGAGAAGGTTAAGAGTCTCAACAAGCTGAAAAACAAACAGGAAGCTGTCATCGCTGATTTAGAAGGTAACTGTCATTATTCATACATTACTGAATTGGGTTTTTTTAAAGACTAATTTTACACAAGTGTTTCCCACATTGCAGTGCCACAGAAATATTTATTATAATAATAAAATATTTATATTTTATTAATAATATTAATTTCCTTAAAACCAGAACCTGAACTTTTCAGAACACTTTGTAAGTTTACAATCCCATTTTGTTGTACCATAAACCTCTTGTTCTGTGTTGCTCAGAGCGTCTGAAGAGAGAAGAACAGGGTCGTCTGGAGCAGGAGAAGTGGAAGAGACGGATGGAGGCTGAAGCAGTGGAGGCCCAGGAGCAGCTGTCTGACCTGAGTCTGCTCTCCACAGAGCTGAGAACCAGCTTGAGCCAGAGAGAAAAAGAGATCACCACACTGCAGACACGGTACACACACACTCTCTCTCACACACACACACCATCACTGTATAAAATCTACAGCTACTGCTTTTAGATGGAGTGACATATGTGATAACATCTCTCTCTCATGTTCTGTATCCGTCAGGCTGGAGGAGGAGGGCGCACGCCGGGCAGAGGCTCAGCGAGGTCTGAGGGAGGCCATGTCTCAGGTCTCTGAACTGAAGGAGGAGGTAGAGAATGAGCGAGGAATGAGGGAGAGAGCAGAGAAACAGAGGAGGGATCTGGGAGAGGAGTTAGAAGCTCTGAGGACTGAACTAGAAGATACATTAGACACTACAGCTGCTCAGCAAGAGCTCAGGTGTGTGTGTGTGTATGTGTGTGTGTGTGTGTTTGTAATGTTTGCTTCCTGCCTCACTCAGAACATTTCTCAAAAGTCATTTGATTTTGGTAAATAGCCATTTTACTTCTATAATTTTTTTGGAAAAGGAAGAACAAATAATTATAATCATCCTTTCAGTTTATTTAGTTATTTTCAGCTAAAGAAATTTGTATTCAGCTGTAAGTGAATATTTCTCAATTTAGTTTAATTTGATCCAATGTCAATTTTTTTGTAATTTAGTATAATTAAAGTTTAATTTTATACTAATACATTTAGATTTTGCAGAGATATGAGAGATATAGATATTCTTTGTAATTTAATGCTGTGAACAGCCATTATTAGTAACAAAATGTTATTTTTGTTTAGCAGGAACATGTCATTAATTTACTAAAATCAATTTAAATTTAAGGAATGTGTCTGTCTTTCTGTGTGTGTGTGTGTGTGTCTGTGTGTGCATCTGTGTGTGCATGTGTGTGTGTGTGTCTGTGTGTCTGTGTGTGTGTCTGTATGTGTGTCTGTGTGTGCATCTTTGTGCGCATGTGTGTGTAGGTCTCGACGTGAGGCTGAATTAGGAGAGCTGCAGAGATGTTTGGAAGAAGAGACCCGTCGTCATGAAGCTCAGCTCTCAGAGCTCCGCATCAAACACACTGCTGCTATTGACTCACTGCAGGAGCAGCTAGACAATGCCAAGAGAGTAAGTCTCTCTGTGGGTGTGTTCAGTGCAGTTTTACAAGCTGCAGGACACATCAGATTTGTGTTGGTAAGTGGTGCTACATGTTTATCCTGTCAACCAAACTGTGTGTCTGTCTAAAGTCACGTCAGTCTCTGGAGAAGGTGAAGGCCGTCCTGGAGGAGGAGCGAATGAATCTGAGTGCCGAGCTAAAGACCCTGCAGGGGGGCAAGATGGAAAGCGAGAGGGGCAGAAAAAGAGCAGAGGGGCAGTTACAAGAATTGACCGCACGCCTCTCACAGGCTGATAGAGAGAGAGAGGAGAGAGAGGAACGAATCAGTAAACTGCAGGTATGAATAAGACATGATAAAGAAATGGCCTTAATAGAGCTGTTCATCAAACACCAATTTGTATGATTAATTACATTGATTTATTAATAATTATATTAGAACTATAGTGTCCACAGAGAGGTGAGTTGTTAAAGACATAAGCTTAAAGAAATGTAGCCACTTAGTTTTGTGAATTTGTTATTAGAATTTCAAAATTCTAAATGTTTACAGTTTTGGGGGCTGGTTCATACTGATTAATCGAACCAACAAAACAGCTTCATTTTACAAATGTCTCTTTCAGTCGGAGCTTGAGTCTCTGTCCAGTTCTCTCTCCTCATCTGACTCCAAATCTCATCGTCTAAGTAAGGAGGTCAACAGTCTGGAGAGTCAACTACATGATGTGCAGGTAACTGTGTGTGCGTCTTAATCTACTAGTTTAGACCACATGTTACTAGATGAGGGTAAACTGTAGAACTTTTGAAACATTGATGATATTGCTGATTTATGATTGGTGGAATAGCTAAAACACTCCAGAGATTCTCCACTCACACTGAATTTTTTTTCTATTTTTAATTGTCTCTGAATGTGATGGCCTCTTATCTCAGCACACTGATTGTGTGTGTGTTATGCTTTAGGAGCTCCTGCAGGAGGAGACGCGGCAGAAGCTTGCGCTGGGCTCACGTGTGCGTGCTCTAGAGGAGGAGAAAGCAGGACTGATGGAGAGATTAGAAGAGGAGGAGGAGAGGACCAGAGAACTCACACGCCAGATTCAGAACCACACACAACAGGTACACACACACACCAGCTTGCCATATAACTTTGGTATACATCCAAAGTTATAGGAGATTAAAACAATGATCATTCTGTTTGAAATATCATGTTTATAGTGTGATTAAAATTTGAAAGCAAAAGTTTGACAACTTAAAGTTAACATGTAGTAGCGTAATCAACAGATTTTTCTTTGTAATACAATCACAAGTGGTCACTTGCAAACTTGTGATTAGATCACCCAAGATGGCTGTTAGCACAGGTCCATGGTGTCAAGCAGTTTTCTTACTGCTGAAATATACATTTATGTTTGAACTTGACAAACACAAACTGTGTTTTATTGTGTCTGTGCAGCTGGCTGATCTGAAGAGGCAGATGGAGGAGGTGAATACAGCGGTGGAGGCCGGTGAGGAGACCAGGAGGAAGATGCAGAGAGAGCTGGAGAATGCCACACAGAGAGAGAGAGCCAAAGAGGAGGAGAAAGAACGCATAGAGCGCCAGAAAGAACGCCTGAGAGAGGAGATAGAAGACATGACCATCGCTCTGCAGAGAGAGAGACAGAACTGCACCGCTCTGGAGAAGAGACAGAAGAAGTTTGATCAGGTGGGGAACAGAAAGGAACAAATAGAGTGTTGGATGGATAAAAGTATAGTTGGATGGAGGGATGATAGATAGCTGAAGTGAAAGATGAATGGAGTACAGTATGGATTGATAGATGGAGGAGTGGATAGTTTGATTCAATTAAATTAATCTGTCCTTGACCTTTGACCTTCAGTGTCTGGCAGAGGAGAAGGCAGTAAGTGCTCGGCTGCTGGAGGAACGGGACCGGGCAGAAGCAGAGAGTCGAGAGAAAGAGACACGCTTCCTGTCTCTCTCAAGAGCACTGCAGGAAGCCACAGAGCAGAGAGATGAGCTGGAGAGAACCAATAAACAGCTTCGTCTTGAGATGGAACAGCTGGTCAATGCCCAAGATGATGTGGGCAAAAATGTAAAGCTTGCTTTTATACGATGAGCTTGAGTTAATATATAATAATCTGCTCAGACACAATTACTGCTATAGCTTTTGTTGTAAAGTATTGCATTTTATTGAAAAATCTCCTCAGGTTCATGAGCTGGAACGTTCCCGACGGGCTCTGGAAACAGAAGCCCAGTCGCTAAAGGAACAGACCCAGGAGCTGGAGGACGAGCTGACAGAGGCGGAGAACGCTCGTCTGAGACTGGAGGTCACTCTTCAGGCCCTTAGAGCCCAGTTTGAGAGGGAGATCAGCACCAAGGAGGAGAAAGGAGAAGAAAAGAGAAGGGCACTCAACAAACAGGTAGAATGAAAATAGGAGGGATGACATCATAGCTTAAGATGTTTAACACAGGCCTAAAAAACTGATCCCCACCTAGCTTTCTTCTGGTTTTCACCTAACTTTCTTTTTCTCTCTGTGCTTCCTTGTTTCTTTTCAATCTTTTTTTGATCTTGTGCAGGTACGAGAGCTGGAAGCAATGCTTGAAGAAGAGAAGACTCAGAGAGCTCAGGCTCTGACAGTCAAGAAACAGCTGGAGACAGAGCTGCAGGAGGCGGAGTCTCAGGTGGAAGCAGCCAATCGGGGTAGAGAGGAAGCACTTAGGCAGATGAAACGTCTCCAGGTTTGTGGCCAGCAATAGTAATATCATAGAATATAGTAAAATTGATGTTTTAAATATTTAATGTTAGAACAAATTTTAACAGAAATATTTTTATGCTGAAATTTTTTTCCTATTCATCAGACTCAGATGAAGGAACTAATTCGTGAGTTGGATGAGACCAAGTTAGCTCGAGATGAAATTGTTGCCCAATCAAAGGACAGTGAGAAACGCCTACAGATCCTGGAGGCAGAACTATTACAGTTAACAGAGGTTTGTTAACCTGCATGTATGACTTAGAAGAGTCAGTGACAGAGATTTGCTCTGATTTCCTCTGATGTTCTGCTCTTCTCTCAGGATCTGGCTGTCTCTGAGAGGCAACGCAGACAAGCCCAGCAGGAGAGAGATGAAATAGCAGATGAAATTGTCAACACAGCAAATGGAAAGTTAGTATATGTGTGTGTGTGTGTGTGTGTGTCAAGTTTTCTGGAGCTGTTATATGTATTATATAACACCACTTATCAAAAATCTCTGGATGTCAGAAGTTCTGGACAGCATACATTTTTCTCTTCAATACCCAGGTTTCTTCAGAAAATAGAAAACACTACAAAAGTACAATGGGTTGCAAACAACACTTTTATGTTGATTTTGCCTTTGTGAAGTAAAGATATTTATGAGTAACATATTGTATGACATAATAGTCTATTTAATCAATCTAGATGTGATTGGCTCATTAAAGAAAGCTATATGTTATTTTTTCCCATATTGTTTTCTTTGTTACATTTCTCCCATTTTTAAATCTGACAATGAAAACTACGTTTTCATGAAAAAAGATTAAAACCAAAGCTTTCATGCACTAATAAGCCATGTGTAGCAAGTTTAGGGACATTATTGGTAAATTTTGAAGTCAGTCATCATGATGTTGTTTCTCATGAAGATCGGCTCTGTTGGATGAGAAACGGCGTCTGGAGGCCAGAATCACTCAGCTGGAAGAAGAACTAGAGGAGGAACAGAGTAATGCAGAACTGCAGGCTGAGAGGCAGAGGAAGAGTACCTTACAGGTGCCCGTAAAAACACACACTCTACTGTCCCACACAAACCCACAGACAGAGGTGTTACAGCTTACATTTGACAGGTTGAGACGCTCACCGTCCAGCTGTCTGGAGAGAGGGCCCTGGCTCAGAAGAGCGACAGTGCACGTGAGACCCTTGAGAGGCAGAATAAGGAGCTAAAAGCTCGTCTCAGCGAGATGGAAGGGGCCGTGAAGGGAAAACATCGCCTCAGTGTCGCTGCCCTGGAGGCCAAGATAGAATCAGTGGAGGAACAACTGGAGCAAGAGAGACAGTGAGAAAACAGAGGGAGTTGGGGGTGCTAAAACAAGACAAAGTGGTTAAATATGTGGATGAGATGTAAAGCTAATTTAATCCTGGCAGGATGATAAGGACCCTAAATAGGATGTTTTGAATGATTGTACATTATCACACTTTTTATATGCCTGCCTACAAGATAAAAAAACTAAATTAGACATAAAGTGATTTAAATATTGATTAGAGCAATTAAATATAACTCTTTTTTTGTGTCCTACCACAGGGAAAGAACTGCTGCCAATAAGCTGGTGAGAAAAACTGAGAAGAAACTGAAAGAGGTTTTGATGCAGGTGGAAGACGAGAGAAGGCATGCAGATCAGTACAGAGAGCAGGTGGAGTTCTTAAACCTGGATTTCTTCTGCACTTATTTAAACCTGCAAATAAACTGAAACATTTTTCAGAATTTAAACAAAAAAAACTATAAATTTATCTAAAGATAAATTTTATCTTTTAAGTTTCATTTAATTTATTAACTTCTTTAAGCACATTTATTATCTTCTATGTTTAACTATGTTACCATGTGTGCCCATTTGTGTTCTTTTAAGATTTTACATTTTGAACTTTCTACTCAAACTTTCTTACATTTTTTTGCTAATAATAAAATGAATAATGAAAAATAATATGTAAGAAAACTGAGCAATAGAAAATTTGAACCCCGCTATATTATTGGTAATTTATTGGTATTTCAGTAAACCAGTTGTTTAAAAGTATCTTTTTAATTCTTTATTCATCATTATTTAGCCAAATACATATAATACAATACATACAACAATTCATATTGCTCATTTGGTTTGCACAAGCATAAAAGAATCAATGGGTGAATTGTTAGTGATTTCTGAATGATGCAATGTAATTAAGTAGACTGCTTTTAGTGCATTTCTATGGTAACAGCAAAATTGTGTCTCACTAAAGTACTGTGGGTGGTGTACTACACAGAGATCCTGTAATTAAACACAGTTTCTCAAATCGCTCTGTAGCTGGATAAGTCTATGGGGCGACTGCGTCAGCTGAAGAGGCAGTTAGAGGAGGTGGAGGAGGAGAACTCTCGCTCCAATGCCCAGCGCAGGAAACTACAGCGAGAACTGGAGGAGATGAGTGACAGCATGCAGAGCATGAACCGTGAGCTCAACACACTGCGCTCCCAACTCAGGTAAACACTCCACCTGCTTACAGCTGGTAATTTTGTATATGTATAATAATTTTGTATATGTTTTGTATAATATTGTATATGATCAGTGAGTGAGAGACATCAGATTTGTGCATACAGGAACAAACACATTTGCATGTCAACAGTCCATTTCTTACTGTATTGTACATGCATGTTTCATCCACTCATTCATTTAAAGTGCCTGATTATGTGTCCATCCATATATGTGTGTTTGTCTCTTACACCCACTCAGCATCAGCGAACACCAGAAGTCTGACCAGTAGGTTTATTTCATATGTATGTCTGTGTGATTGAGATTATCAAGAGTTTACACTGTGTGTTTGATGTCCCTTTCTGACAGACAGCTCTCCCCTCTTGATGGTGTGTAGAGGTGCTTTGAAATAGAGCGTTTATCTTTCCTGTGTATCTGATTTATTAACATGCAAGATTCTGTGATCTAGACTGAATTGTGGGTTACATCCTGTTTATAGACATTGTAGTGAATAACAGTTTCTCTCTTTCACCAATCACTCACAGATGTCTGAGGTTTCTCTCTTTTAGTTTCTGCCTTTTTACAGTTACAGTTTACATATACAGTGGCCCTCAAAAGCATGTGGACAGTAAAATGGCACTTTGGAATGTAGCACAAACATGTATTAAAGCAGCACTATCTGTTACCATTAATATGATCCTGGTTTAATAAATTGGTCATTAAAAAATAAAGTTGGCCATGAGTTAAGCATATTTGTTTGCAAATTTTATATTCCACTTTTACATTTTACATTATTAACAATGTTATCTGTGTGTCACAGTGTCCAAAATACTTTTGAGGCTACAGTCTATGCACAATAGATATTATGTGTGAGCTTACATATCAGTGTGTTTTGTTTCTCAGGCGAGCTCCGCTCCCTCTTTCCATGCGTGCTGGCCGCAGGGCTCTGGTGGATGACCTCTCTCAGGAGAACTCTGATTCTGAGGATCCAGGTGCCTCTCCCACCCCATCCAGCGGCCCGCCGGGTACCCCCACACCCTCAGACAACGCACTGGGCCCCCCGCCCCCATACAGCCTTACAGATGCTGAATAAGACAAGGAGAGCATGAAATATGGATGGATTAACTAGTTTAACAAACACAAACACACATAGCTTTGCAGTCATACACAGAACATCAATGCTCTCACACTGACAACAAAACAACTAGTTAATGTGATTTGATTTTAAATGAACTGATGAATTAGCATGTAAAAGGGAAAGTCTTATTCAGTGCTCGTATAGTACTAAACCAACAATGCAGTAATACTTGCAGTTTTTTAAAAGAAATAAACAAACCACATTTCCCAGAATTCTTTGGGAATTGAAAGTACTGTATATTGGCATAGCCTCATATCAATGCAGTATATACTGCATTAGGCTTGTTGTGGCAAAATTACAACAGCCACCTCAAGCTCTCAATCTATAAAAAGCCATGTGTTTAAGAGCATTAAAGAAATAAAGAGAATTGTTGATGGCAATCAGACAGAAAGGCCGTCAGGTGTTGTATAGATGGTCCATATCAACAGATCCATTATTAATATTCATCAGCTGTGCTAGCACAAACCATTGAAGGTTTCTCTCTCTCACTATCATGTTTTAAGAAATTGAATATTAAAGTCTCTTTAATATTTTAGAATATCTGTGTTGTAAAATTTTGGAACTGATAGCACTACTTCAGATTAATACTGTAAAATGTTTTTTTTGATCCGACATAATGTGGCAGAATTGATGCTAATGTACCAAGCTATGACTGTAAAAAACAAAGACAGAAAAGTGAGAAAGAGAAAGTTTGCTTTTGTGTTAGATGAATATGCTACAAGTATGCTACACTCATGCTAGCTTTTACATCTTAGCCATAACCTGATATCACAGATCATAGAAAAAGAATGGTGATATAGAAAATAAAATAAACATTATGGGTAAAACATTTTTGGCAGAATACTAAAAGCAGCCAAAGCTGATGAGTTTTATCTTATGTAGGTTTAGCAGTAACAATTGTTCAATCTTTTAAATTGATCTGCTTTAATCTCATTCAAAGATTAGCAGTGTTCTGTTCAAGTCCCTTAAGTTCAGGGTACCTGTGCTGCAGACCCTGTTAGATACTGTGCTTAGTTACCTAGTTAGCTATTAAAGGAAGGCTTTTGTTGGTAGTGACATACTGTAGATAAGTAGTTAGGATTTCTTAATTTATGTCTTAACGCACCGGCTCCAGTTATAAACCACTGACTTGTTGTAATTTTTTATCAGGTAAGAAAATTCCAGTTTGCATTCTATTTATTTTGTTTTGTATAATTTGTGTGTCTGCACATAAACGTCACAGTTGTTGTATAGGCAATTTCGGTGAAACAGGGCAAAGTTAAAGAGACTACAAATGGTTCAACTAGTCAAGAACACTGGATAGTGAAAGATTTCACCAAATGAGCTGCAGTGAGCCTAAAAGTAGAGCGAACTACAGAAACAAACACAACTGTAAATGCTTTTGAGGTAGTGTTGAAATCAGTTGGACGAGTATTAAGAAGTCACAAGCATATGATATCTTTTGTTTTTCCCAAGGGTTGGAGGCTGCTAGAGTTAATTTACTCCTTAATTATCTTAATTATGTAATTATTGTTTAGATCAAAAGGACATCAAATTTTTGTTTGTTTTTGAATGTAGTAAATGTTTATGGAACAAAGTTTTATGTTGAACACAATCTGGAGCATATGGATGAAAAAAGGGACATCATAGCTGTTTGCATGTCAACAGTACCTGCAATTTAGGCAGGGGTTAAGGGAATATAATAATTTAACAACGTTGATTTAGTTGATTTAAAGCAATGAGGAGGTTTGGAATTTAATAAATAAATCACAATCCTACCCAGATATCTTATAGATCCTCTTTTCATGCAGCGAGTGATAACTTTTAGATAACTTTTGGACAAGAAAAATAATTGTTGAACGGCTATAATAATGTACTTTTGCTTTTACTTTATTTACTTTTGCAAATATATGGTAATGAGTAGAAAAACTAGTAATTTACTTGCTTATTACATGTTTTAAAATGTTTTCTTATAATTGACAAATTCCCAGCCATGTCAAATGAAAGTTTCTTGGTTTTCCTTCACTGTATGTCACTAATGTTTAATTTTGTAGATATTGTATGGTGATGATCATTTTGATGCACTGCTCCTCTCTTGCACACACTAGTTTATAATGTGATTGCATTTCCTTAAATGTTTAACAGTGTTGATAATTGTGTGTCCCATTGTAGTATTAAACATGCTTCAGACCTGTTCAGCTACCCAACTTAAAATTTTACAGAATGTTAAGAATGATACAGAATGTTAGGCAGTTTTTACTTGTACAGTCCAGCTACAGTGTCTACCCTGTAAATACTGTAGCAGGGTTTTCATAGCAGTTGGGTAGATTACATTGTATGTGAAATGTCTGTTATGGGATATTGTTATGCAGTTGTAATGTGTTTAAAGGGAGGAAACTCTTCTTTTAGACAGACAGAATCAAAGAAGCCAAAAATTTTCCTGAGCCTCGAACAACAGACTTTCTATTCTACTTATTTGTAATAACATTTACCCAAATTATAGCAGCCTGTAATTTCTCTTTGTTCTTTGACTGTTTGCCTTTCAAGCTCCTCAACATTGCTGCTAAAATGTGCTTTGTTACTGACAAGCACAAAAAGACCTCATTTTGAATAAAAGCTGTGCTCAGACATTGAACATAATTGATTTGGACAATAATAAAATTCAGAACCCTGTCATATTTCTTAGAATTTAAAATTCTGCTTGAATGAAGGAACCTTGTTATGCTTAACCTCTGCTTTATAATGCAGCTTTGATCCAGTATAGAAGTGGATATATCTGGGATGTATTTCTGAAGAGAATTGTGTTTTTTGCATCTGTGTAACTTGAATTTTTAACCATGTTGTTTATTTGATTTCTTTTTTTATTTTGCTTGATAAAATGAGACTGGGGTGGATTTTAATATATCATTGGTTTTGAAATCAGTGTGGTTTATTTTTATCCCTTTAATATGCACATACACTAGCAACTATTCACCTTTTACATAGCGAGTAATCACATCTATTTATTACATGACAAAAACATTTTTTCATATGGACAAAAACATTTTTTTCATATGGACAAAAACATTTCCCAGAAATTAATCACATCAGTCTTTTTAAAAGTGAAATTCTTGAAGACATTCTCAAACAACCTTAAACACAATAAAATTCATAAATGTCTTTGTCACCTGTCCTGTGATTTATCAGTACAGTAATTTTTAGTTATGCTATATCTGTTTTCTTCTGCCACAATATTACTAAACAGCCAATCATCATCTAGGGCCGGGGTTGGAATTGGCGTAGGGTGGGTCTTATGTACTGTAGCAGAGAATGATCTAGCCACGCCCTCAAAGTTGTGACTACTCTGTCTCGAAATTTAGATAAAGAACAAGATTTCCGCATTATCATAAAAACCTTCAAAGCAAGAGCCCTCCATTACTGATTTTGATTTATATAGCATATACTGTAAGACTACATCAAACAATAAAATATGGTCAGACAACAACAATCTCTTAAATACACAAATCACTTTAATTTGAAAGAAAATTTAACAATATAACAAGGGTCACCACATTTTATCATTCCAAATGAAAACAGCACTATTAAAAAGACTGTAGACGTGCAGAGGAAAAAGAAAAGCAATTACCAAAAGGTTAACTGGTTCTGGTCAATGTGGCACATTGTCAAAAACAGAGCTTGTTAGGTGTTAGGGTTTTTGTGCAACTATCTAAGCTTGCTGGTTAAGTTATTTCTATTTCGCCAGGTGCTATAATAAAGATTTTGTTGCAACCTTCATATATCTCTACAGAAACCAAATGAGGGAAAATAATACATTATGGATGTTCAAGTTTATTTAAGTAACTATATACAAACTATATACAAACATTACACATTCTATGTGTAATGTAATACAAGCCAGTCTTGTATTTTTTCTTTGGTGGTACCATCTCAGGAAGCAGGGGGTCCCCAGCATGTCTTTTTCTTGAGGTACGTCTAAGTGCATCTCCATCTAATGGACATAATAATTTAAAATGTATTAAAACAAACAATTAAATACAAATAAATTATAAATATATATAAATGTTACAAATGATATACATTGCTATACTATGTTACATGTATGCATATATATGTATATATTTATATATATGAATATGTATATATAGTATGACACTATTAGTATTGTATACATGTACCTGGCAGGGTGGGCAAATTTTTAGTTCCATGTCCTTGTATTTGAGAGGTGCAGTATCCACCTGGAGAAATATTGTTATTATTTTTATAATAGCCTGAATGAGAGTTATTTTTCACTTTAAGAAATACACTACATGCACTCACCTGAGATAGTAAAACCTCTACCAGATGTTATAAAAAACACAGGTGAGCATAAAGCCCAACTGGCAGGTTTACCACTGGACAGAAGATGCTGAGTGGCATATTGTGTGGAGTATGTTGTTGTGTAGGTCTGGGATCCAGGAATGAATTGCTGAGAGAATCTAGCTTCATTGCCTGGGATCCTAACAGATCCTGCAACTGGTATAAGGTTTATAAAGATTGGTAATACATCTTAAAAATATAATCTTTGTTTATTTTCAATATCACATGTTCTGTTTTAAAATAAGCAATGTCATATCCATAACATTTCAAATGAGATCATGCCAAACTCGCATATTCTACCTTTGTCTGTAATAGTATGCTCTTACCTAACACTGAGTACATAACTACTACAAATAGAAAAACTGGTGTCTTTAAATAAAGGTTTTAATACTTCAACATCTAAATCAAAAGATTTGACTCAAGGTTTGTTGATGCCGTTTCCTTGGCAAGGGAATCGTTGACGTCATCACACGTGCTTTTTTATATTAAACATTTTGTAAGCTTGTAAAATGAAACAAAAATATTTTGTCTTTTTGTTAATAGAGAGAAAAATATATTAATTCGTTATTTTAAATTAAATAATTCAAGATTTTGTATTGTAATCATTGTTGTCTACAAGATTTTATAAGACTACGGCGCTTGATACCGTCATGCCCTAATTAGCATATTCATGACGACATTGCGTATAATTTACTTCTGGCAAGTGTTGGCACGTAAAATCCGTTTCGCTTTTACTCTCTGAACTGTTATGTAATGTATTTTAGTACAACTGAACGCGCATTAAAGCTGTTATCATTAACAAATATTCTGATGTTCTTCTCAGACATAAAACAAACAACTATAAAATAGTAACGCGACGCATTATTACTACATATTAACCAGCAGTCACTCCCACTGGGCTACTAAATGAATGAAAATGAAGGTTTATCCAAAAAGTCCTTAGATTTGTCGGTTGTAATTGTTTGTACGCGCCTGCACATTTAGAGCCGTATGGAAGTTGGTCGCAGTAGCTGAAAGTGGTGAAAAGTCTAACTGTCGGCGAGTGGCTGATATTTTGCCAAAACAACGCTGTAAAAACAACGTTAACGATTTCTAAGTTATTATGAGTAGTGTATAAAGTATTTTTGGTTCGTTTTTAAACTATGGCGAGACAAAATATTATATGGGGGCCTACACAGTTTAATAATTAATGGGAAACACTATTGTATTTTTATTTTAAATGGTAACTTTTTTGCATAAAGACCTCTATTAAGCCCTGTATGGAAAGTCTTATTTTGCATGAATTCAATAATAACAATTACAGTTAATGACAAAATTACTACTGATAAACTTACCTGTTTCAGCATCGTCCGCTACGGCGACAAGTACACCGTAGCAAACAGAAAGCAGTTAGGTTGAAATATAAAGTTTATAAACTATATAAAGATGTACTGTTAAGCACAATTATGAAATTAATACAGATATTTTATTATTTTGGAGAGGGCAAACTCTGCTAATTCAGCATTGAAAACGTGATGCGGTTATTGATGAAGAACATCAGCCAATCTATAACTGCAAAGTCATCAGCGTGGCACTGGGCGCCAAGAGTTTTACGACAGTTAGCTACAGTTTACGTTGCTGTTTCTTGTCACAATTTAAGATTATATTTTAGATTATATCTGCTAATTGTAAAACATCTTCATTGTACGTAGCAGTAATATTAGTCACCATTTACGAGTTCATGCTAACATAAAACCTTAAAGCAAAACAAAGCACCGATATTTCCTTTAGACAATATACAATATCACATAATACTACACAGTAACTATTAAAAAATCATTATAATACAGGTCCTAACAAAAGTATTGCTTTATGTAAAACATGTTGCTAGATGAGGTTTTTAAACAGGACACCTGTGGAGTGATTGGACCAATCAGCGCGTGTTTCGCAGTCACATGACTTAAAATGTTCCGTAATCTCGCCTTACGTGTTCTCGCGAGTTTTCCTCTTCCCTTTTCATTCTGTGTCCAAGATGGTAGGTTCTTTGACTTTTCATGGCGCTCACCAGTATCCAAAATCTACATCCATCCTTGTTTATAAATGCTCTAAAGTTGCGCAGGCAGTGATTAGAGTGACCCAGTCGCCTTATAAATTGGAAAATATGTGTATTATGATCGGTTTTGTTTATACATATAGGAAGTAATTTCTGGCTATTGCACATAGTGTTACTGTGGCCAAAATGTAATTCCTGTGTTTTGTGTGATACAAGCTTGAATGTTGACGTAAAAATGCGCTATAGTGTTCTGATTAAATGTGTAAAATCTGCTCAGGGAGTCATTACTTATTTCGTTATCTAGGCAGATGGAAGGGTATGAGAGCAGGCTCGTGTTAGCTAAGCTAGCCTTTATCGGTTCTGTGCTGTGTTGAGCTCTTTGAGTTACATGAGTTACATGAATCATTTGTAACAGCAAAATGTTCCACTGTCACAGCGACTTTACAAAATAATTTATCCCTCTGTTGATATCGTATAACTAGCTGTTTAATGAATCATTGCTACTAATAATGTGTAAATGCTGCCGGCAAGCGGCAAGTATACGAGTATGCAAAGCATTCGCTAGCCTTCACTATCACTCGTTTGCTACAGTATATTGTTAATAGAATTTACCCCTTTAAATTCTGTTTGCTAGATTACTAAAGAACTCAATATTGGTGAAGTGTATTGATGATTTTGTGTCTTTTTACAGGGAGTTGACATCAGACACAACAAGGACCGTAAGGTTCACAGGAAGGAGCCTAAAAGTCAGGATATTTACCTGAGGCTTTTAGTGAAGGTAAAACTACACATGTATTTTCATAGGGCCAGTATACCTGAGAACTCTGTTGTAGTCTTTGTAGCACTTTACATAAACTCATTATTGTAAAGGTGTAATAATGTTTTTTTGCTTGGTAATGTGTTATAGCTGTACAGATTCCTGGCTCGGCGGTCTAATGCTCCCTTTAACAAGGTCATTCTGAGGAGACTATTTATGAGCAAGACCAACCGTCCCCCTTTGGCTCTGTCTCGCCTGGTGAGTTTGCACCCCAGTATTCTCTCTGTAAATTTATGTATCTCTTTCTACATATTTTTGTCATCTCCTTAACAAGCAAGGTGTAAAGCTGCACAACAGTCAACAAATCACAAATGTGTGTTTTGTGACATGCATATTGCAAGGGTTTGCAATAACAGTGGTATAGATACATACAAAAAAAACATTATAAACTTTAGGTTCATAAAGAAAACACAGATTTGTATCAGAAGTTCTAGTGATGCTTTTGCAGAAAGATTATGAAAAATGTCAGCTACATAATTTTCAGTTTTAGTATAATTTGCATTTATATTTATTTTTTTTATGTGCAGCCCTAGCATGGTGTGAACATGCATTGATAATTGTTTTGATTTTTATTTTATCGGCTTTGTAGATCCGTAAGATGAAGCTTGCTGGCCGTGAAAACCTCACTGCTGTTGTTGTGGGAACTATAACTGATGATGTCAGGATTCAGAATATCCCTAAACTAAAGGTAAGGGTGGAAAAAGCATTGTAAAGTGAAAAGCATTGTGATTCAGTGGTCTGGGTTTACTGAGTAGTAACTGTATATTTGTTCTACAATGTGTATATAACATTGTTGCCATCATGGGGTGCTAAAGTATGCATGTTTGGTTCTTGTTGCTTTGTTAGGAACAAAATGAGAATTGTGTTTGAAGCGGATGAGAACAATGCTTGCATACAAAAAAAACAAATTTAAGTGTGATTGAGACACTTTTTTCACTGTTGTGTATGTAACCTGAATGACTCATTCTTCAGCAAAGTGAACGCTTTGAGGTCACCAGGAGGTGTTTGTGTAGCTTGATTCAAACCCTTCTCTGTTTCCTTTGCCCTCTGGCAGGTTTGTGCCCTAAAGGTGACCGCTCGTGCTCGCAGCAGGATTTTGAAGGCCGGAGGACAGATCATGACTTTTGACCAGCTGGCCCTCACCGCCCCTAGAGGACAGGGCACCATTCTGTTGTCAGGTAAGTGGGTGTGGACTGCTAGAGCCATTGTGCATCTTATACTGTAAATGAATGCAGGTTTTGGAGCTTTAAAAATACTTTATAAAGCTTTCAGTTGCAATTTATGCAAGCACAATCTGACAATGAAGTGATGCTGTATGCAGGAATGTCAAAGTGAATTTGACTGTTACTGTCCATTTAAAAAATGTTTAATGGAACCTTCAGAATATTGGGGAACTAAATTATGCTTCAAAATGTTGTCTTTGTAGATTGGCTTGTGTTAAACACTCAATAACACTTGTAGGGAAGACCCCTGTCTCAAACACTATGTCCAGAATGTTTCTGGCTAAAAAATAGGACATTTAATTTTTTAGAAGGTTTAAAATGGGTTACAACAGATTGCATCTTCAGCTGATACAAGAGGT
Organism: Yasuhikotakia modesta; assembly: GCA_036877545.1. Taxonomy (NCBI): domain Eukaryota; kingdom Metazoa; phylum Chordata; class Actinopteri; order Cypriniformes; family Botiidae; genus Yasuhikotakia; species Yasuhikotakia modesta. The sequence continues at coordinate 52,641 of JBAJNP010000647.1, read as the reverse complement.
TGTCATTCTGTCATGTTTTTTTTTTAAAGGAAGTTTCACGCTGTGTATGTGCTGTATCTATTACCATAGTAAAAACCTCACTGACCAGACTGAGGGCAGGGTACTCACACGGCACAAGTAGTTAGACCCACTGCTGAAGAGACTCATTTTCAGTACATTCTTAAAAATATATAGTTTACATTTAACAAGGCACCTATTTCAGTAAGGGTTGGAGAGACATTGTAAACCTTGCAGCCCCTTTAAAGTTTATCTGACCAGCATGTTAGTTAAAAAGTATAAATTATCTTTAAGTAGTTTTTAGGTTAAGGTTTGATCCTTTTGTTGCAGGACCCCGTAAGGCCAGAGAGGTGTACAGACATTTCGGCAAAGCTCCTGGAACCCCCCACAGCCACACCAAGTAAGAAATAAACATGCACTTTTAATTTCATGTTAGCTGTACCATAATGTTGATTTGTGCCGAACAATCCCACTTAACCATCTCTGTCTGCTTTACTCTAGGCCCTATGTGCGTTCCAAAGGCAGGAAGTTTGAGCGTGCCCGTGGTCGCAGAGCCAGCTGTGGCTATAAGAACTAAATGTCTGTCTTTGTATTTCATATTGTAATGCAAATAAAGACAATATTCAAAATATTTTGAGTGTTTCTAGTCTGTACAAATGGAGTGTTCAAACAAAAAAATTTAGTTTACTTATTCCTAGTGCTTAGTGCATGTTCTGTAACCCCAATATTGCGGAATGTTTACATCCTCGCACTTGAAGTGCAGAGGTTACTGTGACTTCCGCATCAAGTGGAAACTGCAACCCAAAGTTATTGTGTATTGTTGACATCTGCAGGTACATGTGTGACTGTAATTCTGAAACTGTATTGGAAATGATCACATCTTGCATTACAATATATTTGTGTCATATGAGAAGTTGACATCAGAGGAAAAGGGATGAATGTTTACTAGAAAATTTTGCATTTCATTTACTAGACTGGATTGCGTGACAGGCCAGCTTGTAATATTTTTCTTTCTGCAGGTATTTTTACTACGGTTTCTTTTGGGAAATATTCTCATTTTGTCCCATTAAGTTCAAGGTTATTTATAAAATGCTTTTATAAAACAGAACTGTAATACACCTATAGTAAAACGTTACTGCAGAACAGTTTGAAAGGACGAGTCAAAACTTGAATTCACTTTTGAGATAATAGTATTGTCTTGCAAAACCCTGCAGTACTTAAATGCTTCTCTAATAATGGAGATTGTTGATTAAACTAATGTCATTAACTTCAGAAACATTGAACGATGACTATGCAAGTAATGAGCCAATACACAACTGACATGGAAAGGCAAAAAAACAACGTGCTCATTTCAGGTACTTGGCACGTATTTAAAGAAACATTGTTATGGATGAGTAAACACTTTTCAGAGCGTGTCTGTCTTTGATCTGTAAGTCTGTGGTTTGTATTTCCAGTACAAAGACGACAAACTGTTAAGCAGTTAAGTGCGGTTTCCGCCACGTTATAATAATACATGATAACTAAATAACTAAATACTTCATATCATCTCGTGGACGTTAGGTACATTGTAAAGCCCTCAGAGAATTATTTCAGTCTCATCATTTCTGGCCGATTCTTGGGTTGATAACCTTTTCTACATAAGAAAAAGCGCATGTTTCATGTGAAAAGCGCAGATATGCCGGTAACGGCCGCGCAGAGACCCACACATATAATTGCTATCTGTACATTCGTCTATTTATGTTACACCTCGTTTTGACTCATTTAATCTATGTGGTTAAAATGTTTGACTCAACGCCCTTGTCCCATCGAGTTTTATAGAGGCTAATCATGTAAATGCATTAAGTGTTGAACTGAATAACGCAAATTCCTGTTATTTGACTCAAAGTCAAATCTGTCTGACAGTACACAGTGCTGTAATCTATAAGCAAAAGGCCAACAGTTATATAATATTGTTTTGATTTGATAAAGCAAAAATATAATAATAAATTGCCATTGCATTATTACCACACTTTCATTTGTTATTTTTTAATCGGAAAAATGCAAATAATAAACAATAAACAGGCGTGCCCATTTTACAGGCATTTAAAAAAAAATTTATGGGGGCCAAAGCAATAAAACGCTAAAACAAATTGTTATAGTTCCATTAACAGCCCTATGTTAAAGAAACATTAAAGAGTGAGATGTTGGACGTTGGTTTCTGTGTGTGTAAAATGTGACTGATGGTCAATAGGAATAAATGATTTTCTGAATTCCTCCAGCAAACACAATTTGTGTTCATATGTTCCATCCGGTCTATTATCTGCATGCATATAATATTCCCACTCAAGACAGTCTCTTTTTCCACACAAGGCTTGCAATTGGCTTCCCCAGCACTCTTATTATTCAAATCAGCTGTAGGGGCACACACTGAGTGAAGGAAAGACCCCATCACTGTCTTTTGTACACACGCCCACTCTGATCTGAGGTCAGGTGTAAAGAGGGGGAAAGAGTGAAAGTAAACTGATATTCACAATACACCTAAAACCACAGCCTGTCCCAGACCTGAAGCAGTGTTTCAAGTCAGCCACGTTACTTAGATGTTTTTATTGGCTGGGGGTATTTAATCAAATAAGACCACGCAAAGATGTGATCATCAAAAAAAGGTTAATGGTGGGAAATTATTAGAATTTAAAAACCATAATCTCAGTATCTGTGGTTTTCCTCCCATAGCTTACAGTACCTTATTACATTTTACATGTTTCCTTTACCACAAATCTATTTGTTTGAATATTTACCAATTCAATGGCCAGCATATTGTTTCCAGTTAATACCTCACTGGTTGCTCTGCTAAGAATGAACTAACTGACTTACATTTATAAAACTACATTGAGACCAGTTGATTAAAAATGTCTCAGAAAGTTCCCTTCTCTTCAGAAGTGACATTACAAAAAGCGTCATTAGTTTGTAGTTATCCTTCTTAATGTTTTGCACACATTATAGGTTTGTTCCTAAGTGTCTTAATACTTGCTACTGATTGATGGAAGTGCATCAAATGATGACAGTTCTATTTTAAAAAACATTGACTTGCATAGTAGAAATGTGACCTGAAAAATATTGTACTACTGCTTAAAAAGGCAAGAAGACAACATGAGAAAGGAATGAAAAAAACAAAAGCAGAAATGGGAGGGGAGCAATTGAGTCAGCCACAGAATCATTGCTCTCTTTTCTTCATCAAAACAACTCCAGCCCCCATATTCATGTCAGCGAGCACTTAGCCTGTCTGGCTTACTGGAAGTGAAGCTGGTTTAGAATATGCTGATTGAACATCTGCACATATCAACAGACAAATCAAATGTGTTCTTGACACTGGACTGACATCATAGATAGCAACACATTGCATATACATAGCATATAGTAAACAACAAACGGGCAATTGAGCACAGCTATAATTAAACAAGCCATCTCTATTTTTGGCTGGTTATAGATGGGTTATTGTCACATATAAACAATTCTGATGCAGTGGTGTGTATTAATATTTTTTTTTACCAAAAGTTAGATATTGATAAAGTTTTCAATATCTAAATATTAAACTGTTAATATTTATAGACTTTGCTGTATTCTCACAAAAACTGCATAGTATTTATTTTAAAATAGCAAAAATATTTTAACATTTTTAAATCAGAAATAATTTACTAAAATGGGGCAAAACACTTATTGTAAAATACATTTTTAATTGGTTTCTTTGACATCATTGGCATTTGTAAGCATACCCCCACTAAATATTTTTTAGATTTATGCTTTAAGTAAGAACAAATATTTGCATCTTCAAATTCGGCATCTTGCATCAGTCTGGCAAAATATTGCTTGCAGTGCTACAACATGCATAAATACATGGTTTGCAAAGTTACTTATTTTTCCACATTGCTTTTTATATAAACATCTTTTTTTCCATTCTTTCAAGGTGTTGACATACTTTCAAATAAACCTTTTCACATGGCAAGAGAAAATTCAAGAAAGACCCGGTGAATCCGTGGGAGACTGAAGCCTCAAGTGTCATCTCTCTCTCACTGGCTTATTCAATGTCTGTTTTTCCAATGTACGTCAATCAGACCGCATAGTTTCACTATATGCAGGTTCTGAAGTCATGTGATTCTGAGAGGTGGAGAAGAACTTCATACAACACTCCAACCCACACAACCACCCACAACTGTATAAATACCAGAACAAAGACCAGAGACACCAGACAGGAAAACAATCATACACATGAGATTCTTTAAGTGACAAGAAGAAAATTGACAAGAAGAAAACATAAAAAGCGCTTCTGTTGCACCAAGAGGACGAATCAAACATGCATTTAGAGCAAAAAGCACAGTTTCTGTTTATTCTGGCTTTCACACTGTTTTTTGAAGGTGAGCTTTTATGATGTTTTAAACATCTTTTAGCAGATGTTTGAATAGTTTAATGTTTTATTTTCTCCCAGAAGTAATTTTACAGAGATCCAGATATATTACCTGTTGATTTTACATCTGTTCTGTGTGTTCTGCAGGTGGTCAGTGTTGGTACCGTGAAGTGCTTGTGGCTTATGGTTCTAATGCAGTGTTGCCATGTATGGATGATTCTTCTGCACTCTCACACCCTACTGCAGTCTACTGGAGCAGATGGGTTGATAGGTTAGAACCAGCCATCCATCTATTTTTCATCTTGGGTCACTAGACAATACCAAGAAAAAGCTGTTTAATAAATTTAAGAAATTCCAGAAGCTATATAACATTAACATTGTTTTTCTCACTTATCTAGTGTAAAGAAGACAGTTTGGCGTCGAGAAAAAAATGGTTTAGAGTTCCGGTCGGTAAAATACCCACAAAGAACTTTCTGCCCTATTTCCAACTTCGGAATGGGGGATTACAGCCTTCACATCACTGGCATAATGGATGAAGATGGAGGAGAGTACACCTGTGAGGTTGTTGGAAACACTCAGATGGAAAAGAGCATCATGCTTAGGATTATTAAAGGTAAAACACACTTAGAGCAAAGAATTTGTCACATCATCTTTTACCAGCCCATTTCCTTTGTAAATTCAGTGCTAGTAAAAGCATATGATCATAAATTTCCCATTTTTCTTTCTATATAGTGACTTTCTCTCCTGCAATTGTGGTGGAGGGTTCAAGGGTGGAGACAACATGCAAAATTAGTCCAAAGGCACAATTTAGAAAATTTAGCATTAAATTAAATGGCAAATCTGAAGACAAAACTGTCATCAATAAAGTTTCTCAAAGAGATTCAGGAAGCTGGACCTGCCAGGTTTCATACAAAGATATGGTTATAAAGGCAACTGCAACCTTACAAGTCAAAGGTGGGAGTTCATTTTGTATACTGGCAATGTAACCATGACATTAAATTAATTGAGCATTAGCTTATCCAACCCAATCTCTCTCTAGGAATCTCCACTCCTCAGGTTGACTATTCACATGTGTACGCTGCAGTAGGCTCTTCTGTCTCTTTGTCTTGCGTCTTCACTGAGGGTCTAATCCCAAATACAGTGACATGGCAGAGAACGTCTACAACAAACTACTCTTCGCTTCCTCTGCCTTCATCTTTTAAACACTCTGTGGGGCCCTCACTGCCTCTCCTGCCGTTGAACACTTTTGCTTGGAAAGAGACGGTGGAGGATGGAGATGAAGGATTATACACATGCTCAGGAATAATGCAGGGATTGAATGGGAGAATGGCAGTACAAAGAACAATGCAGCTAGTTGTTGCTCGAGGTGAGTGGAGTCATCTATATATAGTGATATATATATCATTGTACAAAAATATAGTACATTATTAGTAATAAAAAATACTATGTTTTAATAAAATTATATATAAATAAATTAAATTAAATATTAAAAATATATAAACATATAAATGTTTAAATGAATATACATATAAATGATGGAGTGGAGTGATGGGGTACAAGAATTCAGATAAATTTAAAACCTTGTCCAAGATTTACTCTTATAAGCAGGACTTCATAACCTCATTAAACTCTACTGTATGCTGATCAACTGCGTCTCTGTCTGGTTCCTCTTAGTTTTGAGCTCCTCAGTGTCCAGCAGTACCATGAGCCTCACCTGTCATCTCAGCGACCCCAGCCAGGTTACATCCTACGAATGGCTCCGCGTCGACTATGGGATCAACAACACTCAAACAGTGACCCTTGTAGGAAAATCAAAAGTCCTCACGATTAAAAAAATGAGCGAGCAGGACACCGGTGAATGGGTGTGTAGGTACTACGGGAACGATGGAGTTCTGGGAAATGCAACTTATCAAATTAACCTGATGGGTAGGCAGATTGTTTACATAAAAATAATCTTTTGAGTTCTGGGAGCTTTTAAACATACAAAAAATCCTTTGTTGGCCTCAGAATCTAAATCATTTTTTCCATGCATTAATAAAAAATAATAAAAATATCTGTTTCTTTATAAAGGTGCTCAGACAGGAAGAAGTGAATTAAATTCTGGAAATAAAGTTGCTATGGTGATGGGATTAGGATTTCTGTTTCTGGTGATATTCCTGATTCTGTTCCAGATTTACCGAAACTATCACAGGGTATGTGTCCTCCAGTCTTACGCATCCTCCCATCATCAAAACACATTTTGTGCTTACTTGCTACTGAAAGTTTTAAAGGTTGCATGTGAAACCCTGTATGACAATTAATGTTATTAAACTCTTAATTTTTCCATTTTGCAGAAAAAGAAGATTCTTCTTTACCCAGCGATGGAAGCTATTGTCCATGACGCTGCCACAGAGCGAGAGAGAAGACAGCAAAGTAAAGCAAGATTAAATGAAGCCTGCAGTGGAGATCTCAAACCAGTGTGTGTGTGAATGCACCTTTATACAGTTTGAGTCTTTATACAAGTTTTTTTTATACACGTTTGTGTGTCTTTATACAATCTTTGTGCATAACTCTATATTCCATTATCAATGCATGCAGGTGCACGTTTTTAATGCAGACAAGTGTAGCAGTCCAAATGAACTGTAAATATTTTACCTACATTAAAATATATTATATTTGTACCATAATTCATTTATTAATTGTATGTGTATTTTCTATGTAAATAAAACAATAAAGGGACATTTTATCAGTCTTGCAATGTACAGAATAAAATACAGAATAAAAAGAAAACCCTGTACACAAATACATTTAGTCACAGAATTCTATGGACACAATTAATCAATTGTATAGACAATGTGAATGTAGACAATGTGAATCAATCTTACGTTACAAAAAAATGAAAATAAATGCTGGAGATACAGTATTACTTAGGTATAATATATAGGCTTGAATGTATATGCATGCAAGGACATGATTTGGAAGATGTTTGTATTTATACACTTGTTTATATACACGCTTTACACTTTAACTACACCTCACTGCATTCTCCTTCATCATGTCTATTGTCTGGTTTCTGTCCTGCTCTCCGGGTCTGTTTCTTCCCTGACCATTCAACATCATCAAAGTCCTGAAAGTCAAACACGTCTTCATAGTCAAAACACCAGCCTGGCCAATCCACAGAGATGTCCTCAGAGGCTTTATTGCTTTAGGGGGAGAACAAGGGTTTATGGGTAAATGCTTTTGGAAAAGAAGGGATTAATAAAATTTTTTAACCACTTAAGTGTGCTGTTTTAGCAGTTTAGTTAGTATAATATCATAGCTGATATAGTTCGTATAAGTATATCTAATAAACTAAGAACCATTATAACATCATATTTATAGAGTGTGTCTGTTTACAGTATATTGTTACCAAGGGCTATTATTTACTTTAATAAAAATAGCATTTCAGTTCTGTTACACCGTGCACATTACACATTATATGTAATAATAATATTCACTTATCATTGTTGTATAATTTCATCATATAATTTCAACAGTTACCAAAGCCATGAACTTTTAAGTCATAATGTCCACATAACATATGTTTTCATAACTTAAAGTTATAAAGGGATACTGTGTGCAATAAATATATTTGAATTACAACATACAGCGTCCGTGTATTTTTCAGCCGTTTTTGAGAAAGCCTGACTCCTAATGGTCTTTTGAGGAACTATACAATATGCTGTAATGTTTTATAACAACAATTTTGTACAATTTTTTATGAAATGTTCAGGTCAGTAATTTGATAATTTAAGAGATAAACATTGTTAATATAGAGAATATTACGTGATGATACACAGAAGAATTATGTGTGGGTAGAGAGAAGAAATAACGCACATGAAACTATCAACTTCCCCAGTTCATAACAGCTTCTCATTTTACAGTCATATCTCACAAATGGAACAAAGCCACTTAAAATGAAAACGATAAATTTTCCGCTGGGCATTTAGGGTTATTTTGGGGCCTCTTTTTAACTTATATTTTATATAAAAAAAGTTCTAAAGTTCTAAATTAGATTTTCATCATGGTGACTTTTGTTTGAATTGTAGGGACAAGTGTCTGCACAGTATAGAAAATGCCAGATTTTTTCTAAATTAAACAATTAAATAATTTCACACACCTCATGTACACTGTTTGTTGCACTTACACACTGGCTATGAATATGCTGTCTAATATATTAATATTTGATGTGTAAAAAAATCTAGAAACAGTTGATTCTTCATTGCCCCAACATTCCTCACATATATGTAACATGAAGTGAATACATTGACTCACCTCTTTTTAATCTCATCCTGTCTCTGTTTACTGCACAGAGCTGATTCGACTCCCTCAGTCACTTTCTCTCTTTCACCGGCTGTTGATGGAAAAATGGAGAAAGTTGGGGAATTTTGAAGAGAGAAAGTCCTCTTGTTTGCCCTTCTCTCTCTTTTTCCCAGTCCATGTTCCTTTTCCCGTTCCTTTGCTCTCTGCAGAAGATCCTGGAGAGGAGAGGGGTAAACCAGGGGGTCCAGACCAGGGGGTGGTGAGGGGTTGAGCCTGTGGGCAGGCAGGGACGATGTGTGTGGAAAGCTGATATCCGAAATGGAAGCACTCCTCTGTGTTTTTAGTTTAGGTTTAGATTGAAGATTACCATCAGTTCTCTTCTCGCCCTCAGAGAGCATTTTTGGGTCTGATGATAATCTTTCTTCTTTATTATGCCAGAACATTCCATGATTGTTTTTTAAAGATCCCAACTTTAGCACTCGGTGGGTCTCCTGGGATTTAATGGAAGCGTTAGAAGCTCTTCTCTCATTGTCATCTGGGATTATGTTAGGAGTAAATTCCAATGGCTCTTTTGAACTTGAGCCTATCCTGGATCTGTCGAATGAGGCAGAGGGTTGCAAACTATCTGGACGCTTCTTACGCAAGCGGGGAGATTCAAAATTCCTGAGGAATTTATTTGAACATGTCAGAATCTGGTTATCCTCTTCTGATTGGCTGCACAAAGAATCCCTTCTGATTTCTTGATCTTGCGCTTCATTATCTTTGTTTAGCTGCAATGTTTTTTCATGCTGTGTTTTATTTACAAGATGTTCATTTGATAAAGTGCTTTGTGTGGACTGGCCAGGAGTGCCATTTTTCTCTATATGTCTACCTGGCAACAGAGTTTGTGGTCCATTTGATTGATTCTGTTGAGTGATGTCATTAGTGTTTGAAGATGGCCGTGATCCATGATTCCATGTCACTCGCCTCTCTGTAAATTTCCTCAATGAAACCTCCCCCTCTTCACTTTGCTTACTATTGTTTCTGTTTCTCCCTTCAGTGTTTAATTCATTTAAATCTGTCGGTCCACTTTCCTTCATTTCTGCAACTCCTCCATTAGCTGTTTGGCTCTGTCTGTTCTGTTGACCAATCAGCGGAGAGTGCTTACCCCCTATCGTTTGTTGATCTTCACTTTGCTCCACAACATTTATTGTTTGGGTTCCATTTAAAGAGATGCTGTCCATTTGCTTTAAATAAGACTCAATCAATGGGGGATAATCGCTGTCCGATTCTGATTTGACTTTATTGGTCAGTTGGTTTTGAGTAGATCTCTCTGATCCACTGTTTGTGTCATTTGTGGTCTTCAGTGATTTGTTCTCCTCATTTGTCCTCAGGGTGTGTAAGACTGTCTGAGAAAATCAACAGGACAAAACATAAAATATATACTTTTTTATTATTTTAATCATTTACAATAAAATAGCTAAAGAAATTTTTTGTTAACAGAAAAGTTCTGTAATTTACATAAAATTAAATAGCATGAATATATATTTGGTTTTAAACTAGCCAACCACAGAGTGATAACTTAACATAAGACATTAAGATATGCAACCCTGATATGCATTCATTTTTGTTTGTTTATGTATTTGTTTTTACTAACACTAAGTTATTAGTACTTGTAAAAGTAACATTAACTATGATTAATAAATGCTGTTGTAGTACTGTTTATTGTTAGTTCATATTAACTAGGGTAGCTAACTTATGTTAAGAAATTGAGCCTTATTTAACTAACAGCAACATTTTAAAAACAGCAAACATATAAACAGCACATATAAAAAAGAAAATCTAATAATATTTAATAATATTTAGTGTTATCTCCTGTTAACAATCAACATTTTCTGATGCTTTTGCAGCTCATTTGCTGAAAACAAAAAAATTAAGCGCTTTAAGGCATTTTTTGTTCATTGGAAGTGCCACAAGGCAGAATGTCAAGCATTCTATAAGTACAATAAATGCCAGTTTTCTTCAGGGTGCGGCTAAGACTTTCCTGTTGCTCTGGTGTATAGTTTACAGTGTGTGCCGTACCTGAGCTTCCCGCAGTGCAGACACCCAAACCGAGCAGCTGTCTGGACCGGGTGTCGACAGACAGTACACACTGACTGCACAACCTAGATCACCAACCTCCACCAACACAAATGAATCTACCAGCCAGAACCAGCCAGAGGGACAGAGACAAAGTGACAGTATAAGAATCAATGTTGTAATGAATGTAATATTTATACAAAATGAATTACTAAAGCAATCAAATTTAAGGTTCAAGTTTCCTTAGAGCTATAATGTGCTATTGGTGAATCAGCAAATTTATAAGCGTTTTGCATGTTAGGATTCACAGTTACGATTCAAGCACAATCAGGTAAAAATTTACAGTAGGTAAAAGATAAAAGATTTAAAAAAATTTTGACAATGCTCAAGGACTTAACTGAGCAGATCTATGGGACACGCCTTAGGTGGGGACAAATCTGTGATGCAAAATGTTCAGTTTGAAACCAGCTTATCTAGTCTGATGTGCAATTGTTTAACTGTGCTGTGACATGTCTCGACAAGCATTATGCTTGATCACATAAAAACAGAGCTTTACACAGACTTATCTGACTTATAACATAATACTAACTTATTCTACTAATATACTACTTATACACTACTACCTAATACTAACATACATAAAGTTATGATGCTGCAACTTATATTATGCATTAAATTGGTATGGTGTGTGATATGTAGATTCAATGTTTCCATTATTTTAACATCCACATGCATGAAGCTTGTAATGGAGTGAAAACTGTCTTTTTCTCTCAGGTAGGTGAGGTTAAGGATCATGGGATTATTATAGAAAAGCTGTCACACTCACAGCCATCTCTGAGCTCACTGCAGCGTATTCTCTCCAGGGGCAGTGGGGGGCGCACTACCTTAAGCCTATCTGATTTCTTCTCAGTTTTGGTCATCAGCAGCACATCAGTGAAAAGCAGGACCACAAGCTCCTAACATTAACCAATAATTGCAAACAGGTCAGGTTAAAACTCTGAGCACAGTAATCATCCATTCAAATAATAATATTTTGGTTTGTCTTGTCACTTGCCTTATTGTCTTTCCGTCCTCTGACCTTTAAAGTTTCTTCCAGTAACTGCTTCCGTATGATTTCTGGCCCCACCCCCCTGATTGGGCTCGTCAAATCAAAACAGCTGAACTCTCGAACGTGCTGTTGATGATAATGTCACACTCTCAGTGTTTCTTTCTTTCTCGTTTTTTTTAAAGGCCATTTTGTCCTCTTAATTTACAGCCTGTTTTCATTTACCTTGTCTATTTCTTCACTCAGACCTTCTAGTTTGTATCCCTCTATCCTCTGAGCAGCATCATAAAGGGCTTGTTCGTCAACTTTATATTGTAAGTAGTCGTTGATTGATGCTAGAAAGTCATTGACACTGTTCAGCTAAAACACAATGAGGAAGAAAAATTGAGCAGAAGTGAGTTCAGATATTTATCAAAAACTTCAATGATGAATACATATAAAATAATATATATTCCAAATAAATTAATATATATATATATATATATATATATATTCCAGGTCAAAGCATTCATCTTTAAAATGTGAACTTTTCCTGTCTCTTTTGCTGTATAGTCTTACATATGCAGGGAGACTAGCTAGTCTTACCATTCTTTCAAGTGTAATCTGGGTAGTGAGGTCTTCAGTGTTCTTCTGCACAGCTTTCAGCAGAAGAGGGTATTTGGTGATTCTCTGGTGAGGTTTAGCTTGCATGTCACCCAATCTCATTCTCCCACACTGTGGGTGATTCTCTACAAACTGTAAGACAGATATCAGATATAAGACCTGCATGTAATCTTCATGCAAAATATCAGATTCTAAAATTATATGCATTGTCAGTTTAAACTGTGCATTTGAACTCATGCTTTAACTGTGCATTATTATTATTATTATTATCCATTTAAAAAATGCACCCGGTCCTTTGCCCCCCAAAATTAAGTTATTTATAATGTACCCCTCAGGAAACAATTCACCCCCATAATCTACCACTGCAGTCAAAGCACCACAAAGACACGCGATCTGACAGTCATTTCCATCCTGCTAATTTTGCATACCGGCCACTGGTACAAAGAACAATAACTGGGGAACTTGACGAGGTAAACAGTTCTTTTGAAACGTGGAAAAAAACTCACACCGCATCTATAATTGGTAGTGGCTATATTCAGCTGTTGCTTGACAATTTTTCCAGTCCTAAATTACATTGTAAACTTCAGGTTTCATCTGCATGATATATCAGTGACATCAATTGAAATAACTTGTTGCATATTGCAGAGGTAATAATACATAACAAGAGTAACAATGTAAACTGTATACACATAACAATTCCTGCACGTCAACACCCAGAGTGCATCACTGTTTGTATCACTCTGAGATGCACAAAACTTGATGCTTTGGATTATTTAGAATTTATTACTTTATAACTATTTATACTTAACTTTATAATTTATTTAACTTTATAATCTATTTATAACTGGTCAAATTTGTGTGACTTGTCGCTCATTTAAAATGTATTTCTTGCATACAACTGTTGTATATAAGTAAGCACAAATGCAAATGTGTAATATTGCTTAATTAGTATAGTTGCTTAATTAATGTATAGGTTTGATATACAGTACCAAACGGAAGGTGTGAAACTGTGGATTTGTGTCCAGCTGTCTGCGGGTAAACTCCACATTTCTCTCCTCATCCCAACAGTATTCAAAGTATGCAGAAAAACGTTCATTAAACTGCAATGAGGGAGCAAATGAGAAAGAGAAAATGAATAAAGTATTAAGCAATTAAGTATTTAATTTAGTTATTGTTTGTATATTACCAAGTAGTTTATGTATTCTCAAGTGTTATTGCAAAGCACAAAAATTTCACTCATTTATATTTATCATTTTCCAAATCTCACTATTAGTGTTACTAGTTATTTTCACCTGCTGATCACAATAGATACCATATAAAACTGTAAGTGAGAATCGCAATGTAAAGCAAATAGTCGCAATGTAGAGCAAGACAGTGGATAACAGATGAGAAGGGTGAAAAATACATGGGCCTCACCAAACAGCTGATTATCAGATGTAGACAAAAGGCAGCATACCACAAATATCTGAATGTGTTCTTTGATCATGTTGATCTTGTTGTCTAAACATGTTTGTTTGTGCCTTGCATTGCTTGCTACTGAATGAGCAGATTGTACTAAATTGAAACATACTACATTGAAAGAAGATTGTACTATAGTGTTTTGGTGATTGATCCAAATGTTGTCATTACATATCACAATAATTTTATTATTAAGTAATTTTACACAGAGATTTTATATGGAAAGAAAATAGATTAAGCGAGTTTTGAAAAGAATGACTAGTGGTCTTACTACCATTGTGTAGCAAGACCACATTAGGGTTAGAGCATGTGTTTGTGTCACCGTACCTGTGAAATACCGTACCTGCAAATAATAAAAACTTTCAGGAACCACACCAGTATCATACCTGTAAACACCCTGGCTCAAGTTTTAGGGGGTCAAATGGTCGCCCAGTTTGACGGACTTCCTGTAACATTGGATACATCACTTCCTGCCAAAAGAGTCTATGTGCATCAAGGATGAAAGGAAGAGTGGAAAAAAGCATTGTAGGAGATACCTGAGAAAAAAGAAAGAAAGAAAGAAAGAAAGAAAAAGAAAGAAACAAAGAAAGAAAGTGGAAAAACATTAATTGAGCCAGGTAATTGTCACCCACACAGCCAGCGTTCAGAGCAAAATGATTTTCCATCTTGTTCGCACAAATTGTACATTTCTCTGTTTCCACTGTGGCATCAGTGGTTCAGCAGAAAGTTCTAGATTATATTGATTAAACAGTTTGAGTGATCTTAATCAGAAGTGAACGGCCCATTATTTGCCACCACTTCTACTGTCACACTGTTACACAGTAAATCTGACTGGATGACATTTAGATATGCTGAGTATGTAACTATAGAAGGGCACTTCAGACGACAGCAGCTTCAAGTATTCAAGTGGAATATAAAACTTACTTCTTGAAGGAATCTATATCCACGACAGTGTGATAATGCTGCCAGCACAAGCTATAAATAAATAAGTATAAGCATTAGCCAACGTATTACATGCATAATTTATAAACAAGAATGTATATGCATGCATAAACAAAATTTACAGATCTACAAATATGTTTAGATACTTGGTTATGGAAAGGGTATTTGCATTGCATTGTAATGGTACTGTAATTGAGCGTGTATAGTTTATGAATAGGTGCAGTCTTTCGTTATAAAATAACTGTAATGCAACATACGTCTTTGGCAATAGTCAGTTTGTTGATGTAGGCGAGCTCGGTACTAATCAATTCCCATAGCGCCTCCTGCTGGTGCCGCTGTGTTTTTGACATAGACTTCAGAGAGACAAAAAGAAATGTTGTTACTTATGTAAACGTAAATTTACCCGTTTAAAACCGTTCTGTAGAAATTGGTTTTATAAAACACTATACTAATAAATTCAACTAATAAAAAATAAATTTACCATATTTTACTTATTTTTTGTGATTCTCTTAAGATTATCTACAATAAATAAAAGAAAATCCTTAATTAATATAAACTGCACAGCAACATTCATACTGACCCAATTTCTAAATGGCTGCTTGTCTTTATTAGGCTATTGTATCATACATATATACATGTTCTATTGTGCATTGTATTATAGAGTGGTTACAACACTATTTTATTATGTAATGCTTCTTTTCATGAACCAATCAATTCCTTATAGTTAAAATAAATATATAATCTAAAAACATTTGGTTTTACATATAAGATTATGAGTATAAAATATGTTGCAGCAAAATGAGTGACCAATTATTGTGCAATAGGTTAAACTACACACAACTCAATCATTCTCTCTCTCTCTCTCTCTCTCTCTCTCTCCATAAATCCGTACCGCATGTGACTTCACTATGTCTGTCCAGCTCTGCTCTAGTGCTGTTTCAGTACCTCCCTCTCCCCATGTCCACCTCAGGTCAGATGGTGGAGTGAAAGTGTCAAGAACCAGCTTTAGTGTGTCCACCTGTGCCTGGGCACCACCTCGATCCTGAGAGAGAAAAGGTTGTTTTATATAATCACCTGTAAGATCATACACACAGAAAAATGCCCAAAGAATAGAGCCATGAAGACTCAGATACATTTGTCACCCAAACTCAAAAAAGGTGAATTACCTCTTGTGCAACATTTTTGTCAGGTGCTCCCTGGTTGAAAATCACCTGCATTAATGCACCTCTGGGCTTGGCACTGGTGGACGGTCCCCTCACTGTAGAAAAGTCCATCCCTCTGCTTTTCTTCTGGTTGTTAATGTATGTGACAAGCTGAATTAAAACAGTCAATCAATGTCTTCTTCAATCAATGACACAATCAAAACATGTTTCTGCATGAAACTGCATGAAAACTATCTTTTGCTGGGACAAATTCCTATTAACCAATTACTGTCATTGCCTCATTCTTAACTCAAAGGGGGTACTACACCCCACCAAGCGGGTGTTGGCAACTTGGCAAGATTAAGCGACGTTTCAGACCACTTTAGCGACTGTTAAGTTTGAACATTGCGACTAGCTACAAATCTGGGGACTTTTTGGACAAACCTCATCTTTTAGAAGACTGTACTGGTGATTATTTTGCATGTAAGTATATCTAGAATAACTCCACAACTGTTAACTGTAACTTATGTGTATGTTTTTTTACAGCTTTGTAAATCAGGTTTTAGCATAATAGCAGCATCAAGTCGCGTTCAGTCAATATATTTCATACACACAAAAATATGTGTGAATGAAAACAGTACTCTGCTGTACTAAAATAAAGTATGTGAGCATAAATAGTTAGAAGTGAAACTTTTGTTAACTGCCCACTCTACAAAGAATAAAACTATGATACAATGACGTAACGAATATGCAAATGAGCACGTTTAATCTAGCGATCTTTAGCGACTTTTCACGCACACTTCAGCTACTTTCCATTTAAATTTGGCAACACTGCTCGGCAATGAACAGAGTTACAGAAAGTTAAAGCAGACTAGTCAATAGAGCTAAAACAAGCATATAAATATAATGGACCTAACATAATGGACATAAAGATCAATGAAAGGCGGCTGCCCCAGCAGAGCACAACATGAGGAAAGAAAAGAAACAGAACAATGTACAGCTTTTACAAACACAGGTGTCCGACACACCTCTCTCCCGGCCGCGTTAAATGAAAATGTGCCAGTTAACAACAATAACGTAATGTGTTTCTAATTCCCATATCTTACTGGAATGGTAACTGGAAAATAAGATAATGTAATGCATACCGTATACAACAGGTTCACATTACTTTGAGATAATGTATCATGTTGTTCGTGTTGCTTCTTAATCGTTGTTCTTAATCTCTGGGTTCGATTGCATAGACATTGTTAAAATGTAACCCATCGGATTGTGTTAAACGCATGAATGTAAATATGAGAAGATTGATATCTGACGTTAGGTTACCTGTTGATGGCTTATAGTATGGTATCTGTGTTTCTCTTGCGCCACCCTGTAGCTAGCAGGTGTTACTACAAAAAGACCATCCGGTGTGTCGGTTTCTGTTTCTTTCTCTTCATCCGTCCGTCTGTCATCAGGGGCGAGTTCCTCAGGGGCCATCACGTCACACGGTTCCGGTCCTTTGGATGGATGACTAAAAGACGTAGATAAAGCCACAATAAGTGAATTCATACTCTAACACCTGTGACCTTTACCAGCTCATGCTCCACTAGTCAACAGTTTCAAGAGTTCTCACACAAACCCATGGTTTGTAGCCATCTAAATCATAGGCGGTTGTTGTTTTAATATATATAGATTGACTAATTTAGATTGATTACTGTGCTCCAAACAGACAACTCTTTAATTGTTTACTTTATTTGTACAGCATTTTTACAATTGAGAACACACACACTTAAACACTAGATTTAATTTCTGGAGTTTACAGTATGTTTCACCCAGACATATAATTCACATTTACCCAGACATGATACAGATGGACAAGAAATACAGTGAGTAAACTAGTGTATGATTCATTAGACCTGCAAACACATGTTATGAGAAAGATTTGAGAAAATGCACTCACACCGATTGACATCACTCTTTGGCAAGACACCAGTTCTGTTAAGATTAACCTTGTCAACACAACTATGATTAGCCATCAATGGAGGATGCACACACACAAATAGGGATATATCATCTACTTCTATTAAGTGTAACCTAATAGTGTTTCTTTTAAAATTATATTTTTAGAACATGCACAGATTTTAGAACATGCGAACAGACAAATAACAAAGACCCACACATAAAATGTAAATGTACTCGAATGAACACAATCATAACACACACACACACACAATTTACAAAAAAGTAAATTGTCAGTGATTCATTTATATAATTATATGATTGCCATTTATATTATACAAACAACTCAAATATTGACAAATTCTACAGTAAAAGTTACATTTAAGATCTCAGTTGTTTACATTCAGGACACACACACAACCACACACAAACACACATTTTCAGAGCACACATACTCTAAGAGCTTTCCAACAGCAAATAGTAATACCTGGATTTGCTTGTGTCCATGTCACTCAGACAGACATCTTTAAGGGTTCTCTCTCTCTTTTAGTTTACAGACTCCGGCTTTCTGAACCCTTCTTGTCTTTCTCTCTTTCTCCCTTTAGTAACAGGTTCAACAAGCAAGTCAGGATTCTTCAGCCTCTGCCCCTCAGATCTCTGGCATGTTTGCGTTTCCAGAGGAGGAACCTGATTGGTGCATTAGAGCTTTCTGATATGATTGACAGCTAACCAGCCATTTGATCACAGGGATTGTTGTTACAGGGGTTATTATCACAGGGATTGTAATAGGGTTTAGGTTAAGAGCCACATAGACAAGGAGACTATGACTTTGTATAACCAACCACTGTGATATAAGGGTTTTAGTGGTTACCATGGGATTGCTATGTGGTTGCTAATGTAATCTTATGTCCCTTATTAAGCATCACTAAATCTAATGTCCTTTATCTCATGGGCCAGTTAGATTATTTAGAAACAACTTTCTCTTGCACAAGTAAGATTCTAAAGCAATATATCAACTCTGCAACCTAATAAATAATCTATTAATATTTTGCATTACATTATAGTAATGATTTTGTTCAGTGTGCAGTTAGAACACAAGGGCAATTTGTGTGGAAACACATCACAAAAGAAACAGAAAATAAGTCAGAGAAATATCAAACATAATTAATTTGTTAAATAGGAATGCCGAAAAGCAACATTGCACAAGCTCATGACATGCATTAATGTGCACACAAAGACATAATTACACACCTGCATCAAAGAAAGGCACAACTGGGTGGTGCCAAATGGTTAAGGATTTGTTAACCGTACAGTTAGAGGTTTAGAGCTAGTTAACCAGGAAGTGTTTTTATTACACACCTTGCCTCTTAAAACATGTAAGTACACATGCTTCATAAAGGCTGTTCCACATTTACTAACAAAAAAGTAATAATAAAAAATAATTTAAAAGTATGTGAAATTAATTTGTGGAACTGCATACACAAACATAGGCACCTTATAATGTGGACTGAAATCCTTTATTTGAAAAAAATTGTATATAAAAAAAGCGCAACATGGTGGTTTAAAGAAGGCAAAGAAACATACAAACAAATTGACATTTGTTCATTGTTATGTGAAAATCCTTTGGAATACTAAACAACAGAAAATCAACCAATGAAGTCCAAGTTCTTCCCCCATGACAGAAAAAACACAACCAAGCAAAAGAAACAGAAGCCTGCTTCTTAGTTTGCTTAAGTTAACTAAATATTCTTTATATAATGTTTCTTCTCTCTAGAGAACAGATTTGCCCCTGGGGGACACAAGCCAAATATATGTGTGAAGATTGAATGTTATTTCTTGTTGTTGAGAAGGACAGAACATCTTGAATGATTTCTAAAATAACCTACAATAACCACAGCAACATATTTAAACACTGAAAAACAGAAAATGTGAAATTCACTTTTTTGCACATTTAGATAATGACAAATGAATACTGTGCTAATGTGCAGATTTAGCACACTTCTGACAATGCTAACCATCTGTGGTAAAACCAGCTGTGTTGTTAAATGTGTTTGAACATTAATGCTACTTTTGATCACCTTTCTTCGAGCACCATATTGTACAACATACATCCTTATTTTCACAGATTGTGGAATGATGAATAGAAAATATACTACAATATAAGAAAGCAGCTATAGATTTTATCTGAAGGACAGAAACTTGGTTGATTTTTTCACTTGAAATGATTCTTCAAATTAAATTGTCATGACATAATTACTTTTGTAATATAAAAATATTAATGATCCCAAAAAAGAGGCTTCATTTTGTCAATGCAAAATATTATTTTAGTGTGATCTGGATATGCTGGATATGTGTACTGGATATGTGAGAATTTACGTGAATGAGAAACATTTGAACAGACTCTTGGGAGTCAGACACGCTGTACATTCAATCCCAGCTACACACATCTCCACCCCATTCTCATATAAACTATTACAGCACCAAAAGCTATATAAGCTATATGTTGATATAAACATAAGACAGCACAACGCAGAACGATGCAAATTCATAGAAAAATATTTAGTGTAAAATTTCATGGGTAGCTGGAACTATGCTGTTCTTCTACTCTGAAACTAATTCGATGCAATGAAGTGTAACTTTAAACATCCCTGATAATGCCTTTACAGAATCTCCATTCACCTGCACTGAGCTCAGTGTTTCAGTCTTATGAAAGGTACTTGTTCTCAATGTTGTCTGCGCAGCTGGCTAGGTACATGTCTCTCAGTGTTTTTAAAAACATGTGAATGAGGTGAGATGGCAGGACATTTTTTCCTCCTCCACTACTTCTGTCACTCCATATCTTCAGCATCTGGTACTGGGCGTCTTTGAATGCCCGGTGATCCCGTTCTGCCCTTTCAATGTCCTGCTCGGAGATGCCGAGTCTCCGTACGAGTTCTTTAAATCGCCCGACTGGAATTTCGTCCAATATAAAGTAGAAGAACTCATGAACTACAAAAGTAAAATACAGAAGAAAAGAGAGTAAGATTAAGTACAATTATGTACGTGACTAATAAAATTTGAAGTACTTTAGATTACCCATCATTTGTCAGGTTATATGTAAACATGTCTTTACACTGACTAGAGAAACTCATGCAATGTACAAAAACAAAACTGCAGAGATTTGTGTACAATAGTATGTTTAGATAGTATAGATGGTATATGTGGTTTATAAGGAATCTCCATAGACATAATGTAATGGTTTTTAAACTGTATTAACTGTATATTCTAGCCCTTAACCCCATCCCTAAACCTCACAGAAAATATCTGGCACTTTATAATTAACAAGAAAAAAACTAGAAAGACATAGGAAGTGTTCCTATAAACCATGTTTACATTGTTATATACATTGTACACGTTATTATATGAACTTGTGTCCTCACAGAACACATATCCAAACCCCCAACCACATAAACACATACGTTTAATCTCTCTTGGGATGCAGTCTGGAAGTTCCTTGCATTGTTCTGTTTCACAGGATGTGTTTGTGAGTGGAACAGTCTCCTTCATTGTGTCTGCTGGAATCAGGATAGTAATTGGCTGTGGGTGACATTCATAAAATACAAGAGTTATTAAATAACATGCATCAAACAATTATTACAAAACATGACATTATGTTAAAGAGGAGGATTGATGCACTAATAAAAAGACAGTGAGGTCTTAAACTAATAAAAATATGCTTTAAACAAAAACACAGAATTAACTGTTTCTTGTCAAGTGTAAATCAAGTGTGGATCACAGTCAAACTTTCACATAAGTTGTTTAAAATGCTTACTTTGTTATCAGGATTTGTCTTAGTATCATTTGTTGACAACTGGGTTGACTGAGCTCGTTTTTTCTTCCTCCAAATCCTGATACCTTCATATACAAAAAACATTCCCACTGCTGCAGCCAAGATGCATGCGAACACTGGCATCAGCATGTGAGAAGCTGTGTCTGAAACATCAATGTAGTCAAAAACACAAGCAGTTAAAATCACTGAAAACAAACACTTCCCTTAAATGCCTGAAGATACAGGTTGTTAGTCATGACTAGCTTAGTCATGGTAGGGCAAATTCAGGCACATATTGTTATGACACCCTTAATGCTAGAAGGACTTCCCAAGATTACTCATGAGTGATTTATTCTGGGACTTTGTATTAACAGAGTGTATTATGAGTGTATTAGTTTGCTAGCTGGTAATATGGTGAGTTTCCTGACTGGTATTCACAGCATGAGGAAAGCCATCAAACATTAACTGACTAATGTTCTTTATCTCTTCCTCATAGATCTGCTCTCCACTTGATTAAAACACTTTTTGTTAATGCACCGATTCTCAAAGTGTGGTACTCCCTCTAGTATGCAGAGAAATCACTGAATGAAATATATATTCATTCTGTTAAATGTTAAAACATTAAATAAATGTTAAAACCCTTTTTAAAAAACAGTATGGTGGAAATTGGAGAGACAAAAATTATCTCTTGGTGGTACTAGGTGTAAAATGTTTGAGATCCATTCTGGGTAAGGACAACAATCACGTTTGGTTTTATAACATATAAACTAAATTGACCCATCTGCTGTAAAAGAACAAGTTACATCAATTTCATACATACATTTTAATTATTACTTTTACATTTTTTTTAAATATTTAATTAATATTGTAAATCACAATTCAAAAATCAAATATTTGCTGAGTTGTATTTAAAATATCAATCACACTTTATGTAAATTTTGCATGTTGAAATAACCACAGGAAAAGTACGCCTTTCATTTTCTCAGTGTGTTAACTGGACTACAGTCAACAGTCACTGACACAAAACATGCAGCCCATCTTAATGGATGTTGATCTGCACTCACCTGTACGATGAGTTGTCTGAACCGTGCCTAATGTTACAGTGGAGCTACACAAATAATCACATCCCTGGTGACATCTGCAGGGCAAGAAATGTTATGTGTAACAACTTAACATACTGATTGTTTTATTTAATTCACATTATAAACAGCCTAATACTAGACATAAGAAAACACAAACATTATTACATCACATAATTTGCAAAAGTGCCTTGCAGAGAATTATTTATATATATTATATATATATATTACTTATATAATCACAGATTATATAAATAATCTTAAAGTAGGTGTGAAATAGTTTTTTAAATCAAAAGTTACCAAAAGTTATCAAAAGTGTATATAAAGTTTGTGAATGTTGAAGGTTTGTTTGTTTTCCAAACCTGTATTATTTAAGTTATTTAGTGAAAGATTAAATGACATATTTTTTATCTGTTTCTCACGCAAACAGTTTGACTATCAGATTTGTACAACCTGAGAAGACTGGCAATATAGATATATTGAACCATTAAGGTGCTTGGAAAAAGTGCAATTGTCCAAAGTCGCTCGTTTTGTGTTCACAGCAGGTATAAATCATACAGGTTTGAACAACATAAGGGTATGTAATCAATAAAAAGATTTGCTTTTGATTTTGATGTGCTTTTGGTGTGAACTTTCACACCAACAGCAGATAATTTGCCATACAATAAGTTCTCTTATCTCTCTATGAGTATAACAGAGTATTGTGACTTACGTAACACAAGGCTCACAGAAGTTGGGTTTCACTTGGTAATGTTTTTCTTTGCATGTACAATGGCTATAGCCTGCCTTAGTACCTGACAAAAATTAAAACTTTACCCAGAGGTATTCTGTCATTATTTGATCGAGTGTATTTGATGTGAAGTGCGACAAACTTACAATTTGCTGTTGTCAATTGCCCAGATCCGCACTTCTTACACTCTTTACATTCTAATATCGTAGGGGCTAAAGTGTTCAGGTAGTATCCAGCCACACATCCACACACACTGTCGCTTTTAAATGTACAGCTTGAAATCTGCACCATGTTGGCTGTAAGTGAGTGACAGACAGAATAAAAAAGGGAAATTGAAGCAAATTACTTAGTGTGTTAAGGTAATGGTAAGAGTCACTTATAATAATCAAGGGTAACAAGAACACAAAAAAATAAAATCACAATTACATCTTCTGCAGTGTGTGCATCTGAAGCAGTTTGGACTATAGTTCGCTTTATTCATGTAAGTTCCGTTCCCACATTTCTCACATAGTGACCTTTGCCCCGATGCAGAGCATTCCTGTTTAAGCCTAAACCCTAAAAAAAGTTAAAAAGTTTTTCAACACATAACAGTGCCAAGATATAATGAAAAATTCTAAACTTGGTGTCAATAGACAAACTGTTATGATAAATTCAGTTTGTTTTACCTTCATGACATTTATCACAGCAGAATCCCAGATCATTCCAGTATTCACTTTGAGAACAACCATTCAAAACTCCTTTTCCACTAACAGCAGCATCTAATGATTGGCTGATTAAAAACTGTAGAAAACATGTCATCATTCTACCATAGTTCTATTTCTTTAATATACAGTGCCTGTACTATGCATGGGTAAAATATATTTGCCAAAAATGCTTAAACTTCATATTCAAAATGAATAACAAATCAATAAATAATCTCTTCTGCAGAGGGCTTGGCCTCCATGACCACTCCAGACAATATCCTTTGGAAAACAATGACTCATTGTTAAGTGCATGTTTGAAAATGTGTTACCAGCAACAAATAAATGCTGAGCTGAGGTCTCCTCCAGTTTCTTGTGCTGTCGTGCCCCATGGCAGCTGTAGGGTGCGCTGCTTCTCACCTAATCAAACACTGGTATGGATGGTGGCAGAAGAGGAGAAATTGTAGGAATTATTATTTCTGTCTGTGTTTTAACTGCATAATTTAGTTGAGAAAATGCAAGAATTCTGATCAACTTGTTTATATTCAAGCACCTTTTTTTCGAACAAGCAGAGGAATAATGTTACAGGAAGCTGTTGCGCAATGTATCAAACTGGCAGTAAGTCGGATTACCAAACTAAGACAAAACATTTAAACACTTCTTGTTTTTCATTTTTATTAATGCTACAGCGACCCAGTACAGCTATACGACGTAAGACTGACGTTTTTATATTTTCCACAACACTGTTTTAAGCCTACAATATAACCTCAACGCCCACTGGAAAAAATGCCACATTAGAGATATCGATCTTGTCCCGCCAGACTGTAGAGACGTGAAAGCGCGTGACCTTACCCTCACTCATGGCGACCGAGCATCCTCTTTATATTACATCTGAAGAACCATCACGGATTAAGTCAAAATACCCCAAAACGCTTAAAAACATGAAGTTTGTGAGCTTGCTCTATCGTCCATTTCTTCAGAAAGGAGGCCAGACGTTTACTGTAAATGTTATTCGTCACAACAGTCTGCTCCTCCCGCTGCCACTGAAACAGGAATTCAGGAAGAAACCGAAAGTACTCCAACTTCAGCTTTAACCCGCGCGTGCTTATAAACATGACATTACTAGCTGGCTGGGTGGAGATAATGTTCCAGCAGTCTGGGAAAACAATAGAAACAAAGTATTATGTACTCTGTGCTGCAGGTGCATGATAATAAACCTTTTGGGGCTTTGTGCATGAATTTTTTTTGGACACAACCAATCAAAACCTATAAATAAATGCATGCAGCATGTTCTTAAGCATGTTCTTACGTGAACACGTTTATTTTCATCATCATTATTAATAATAATATTGGAATAAATGAAATTAATGTCAAGTTCGGTTTTTATTTATTTACATATGAAATATAAGATAAACTATTAATTGTGGAGTTGAGGAAAGGTTCGGCTTGTGTAGCAGCATACTGAAGCAAAGAAAACTTTCTCAGCTCAGAAACCACATCCTGCCTCCACTTCCCCTGTGACCTGCGATGTAACCATGGAGACTGTAGGAGTATTCTTTAGAAGCAAAATCCCAAAAATAATTCAAAAACAAAAACAAAACGACATATGCTGTTAATATATATTAATTTCAAACAATGTTAATTAAGATATAAATTACATTAAATGGACTTAACCACTGACATCTTTTATAGTCTTATTACATGCATATAGCAGGTACCTCATGAGATACATGTTACATACCTCATGATGAGATACATACCTCACATAGTTTGCAATTTCTCATGAAGATTCAAATGCAACTTCTTCATCCAGTGGTGTACCACATATCCTGTGGTTTACTATGAACCTTACAGAAAAATCATATAGTATGTGTAATCAGCAGAAGGAAGAGGAAAAGAGGTTGTATTTGTCTTTCAGCAGTAGTGATCCAGATTAATTGATAGTTTAATCAAATATTAATCAAACATAATTTCAACATCATGTCTCATTCTCTCAACTAAAAATCTTCAATACGCCAATATATTTTTAAAAATGAAAACGCTATATACTGAAACACTTTGCAGGCTTCTTTCATTCATTTAAAATAAACCGCTTCAGGTCAATTCACTACAAAACTGCTTTGCTTTATGTCAGGTCCCTACATTTTTAAAAATGGTACTGTTGTTCCTCACCACAGGAGCCCTATTGATCATGAGGGTGGTGTAACACATAGGTTGACCCTTCATTCACAGTCAACTAAAGCAGCTTTTATTCTCATGTCATTCAACTTTAGAGGTCTCACAAAGTCTCATACTATTTCACTATTGTCAAGAGATACAATATGAGTCAATATTTGACTTTTGTTTTTACCATAAGTCTAAAATGCACAAGGGTCTCATTTAAAAGGGGAAGAACTGTTTTGCCTAAAGACCAGAGCTGTGTTACCATTGCAGGCCTGTCAGCAGATGATGTTATCACTGTCTGAGTAAGCTGAGCTTCCTTCAGCGTAGAAGCGGCAATGTTGTGGTAAGCCCTCCTTTTACTGTAAAAATGAAATGCGCTTGTGCATATGCACGTGTGTTGTGGTAGCACGTCTATTTTATGAACTATCAGAGGTACGTGACATTCATATCAGTTTCACTGAACAGAAGCAGTGAGTTGAAGTGTCAAGTCATAACTTAGAGTTTGAGGGACAGAGTTTGAAGCAGACAGAAAAGCTAAACTAATGAGCAGCATATATTAAATAATAAGTAATGTGGCTATTCAAAACAGATTATAAAAACATAGCATCTAGAATAGTCAGTTATTTAAATAAACAAGGCTGCTACAAAAAAACACATTTTATAACATGGTATGTTTGTGATGGGCAGGCTGTTTTTTTTCTTTTTTACTTTGAACCCAGGATGATAGATTTGATGTGATGTGATTTGACGTTACACCACTGACCCCATTGCTAATCTCTTATCTCAGAATGAGTAGCTGTTAGCAAAGTGCTAGTCGTTTTTTAGTCACACTTTTACTCAGACTGAAAGACCCTTTGAGTCTACATGTGTTATGTGAATGTGTTTGTTTCTATGAGAGACAGAGAGAAAGAGACAGTTTGTTTTGGAACTTTTAAAGTTGAAAAATACAGAATACAGTCTGATCGATGGAAACTTTGGGGTAGAGGAAAAAAAGTGCATGAAAGGTGTAGACAGATAGCAATGCTGTTGTGTTTTTCGGGGGTCCTAAAAAGTCATCCAGGCATCAGTTTAAATATGAGTCATCGTGACATTTGTGTTATAGATTAAATGTTCAACTTTTGTCCCTCGCATTCAAAGACTGAGAGGGGTCAGACCCACATGCATCTTCGTCTCTTTCTCAGCATCTACCACCTATCTATTTTAAACATATTGATGGTAAGACTTTGTTCTGTGTATTTAAAGGTTGTGTGGTTTAACAAAGGCACTGTTACAATTTTTCAAGATGGTTAAAATGTTGTAAACTGCGCTGTGATCAAAATAATTTTTTGAGTTTATCTAGATGTTAATTGAAGACATTTATAGTACAGTAACTATAGGTAGCAAACAGCTGGATATGTTTGGTGTTAATTATAATCCATTTCACCGAAGGTTAGATTACATAACCTAGTTTACATAATCCTACATTTTTTATATTCTTTCATTTACATTAATTTGCAAACAGAATAGTATTTGCAATGTGTGTGTGTGCTGTTAGTGTGTGTTAGTGCTGTTTATTTGTTTTGCTGTTTACTTGTTTTAATATATAAAAAGATAAAAGAAATTATATAAGAATAATAATACATTTTGTAGTCAGAGTACAGTATAAACTGTATACACATTAAGTGATGATGCTTTATTATTAATATATAATGTATCGTAATCAATATCTTTTAAATATTTACATTTAATTGGAATGGGCATCTTAATATATTATGTACAGCCAAATATTTATTGACGATTTGCCAGACTATGCTTAGATACTCTCTGCTATCACAGTCATTGAAGGTGTTATAGATTAAAGTAAGTTTAAAGTGTGTTCGCTTGTACCTTATCTCTTCCAATCAGATGCTTCCCCTTATCAGTGTCCTCTTGCTCTCGTCACATGTTCTTCCTCTCGTCCAATCACTGAACTGTGATGGAAGAACAGAATATGAAGAACAGAATACGTGCTGCAAGAAATGTAAGCCAGGTAAATAAAATTAACTGCCTCTTCACATTGTGTTAAATCCTTGAGAATTTGTATGTAAAACAGAATTTAGTTTTTATTGGCCATATTTAATTGAATAGGGGAAATTTGTTTCATGTAGCAAATGTTTACAATAAGATCATTGTTTTTATTATAGTGTTGCTTGCAGTTTTTATGGCAGGATGTGCTGTGTATATGTAAGAATATTTCAAGATTTGGTAACTGGATGGGTAGATGACATTTGACTTACATCTTAAAATGACACATCAAGTTTCTCGTACGAAGGTGCCGTCTTCTCTGAACCTAACCTGCCGGAGTCATAAACCAGCACACATTAAATACCACATTTTACCCTCTACACCAGCACCCTCAAAGTAATACTGCTACACTCATATCTGAGTTCTTATTATGTACCTGCTTGTGTGTGTGTGTGTGTGTGTGTGTGTGTCTATGCAGGACAGTATATGGCAAAGAGATGCAAACCAGGATTCTCTGACACTCAGTGTTCCACGTGTCCCAATGGCTACTTCACGGACAAATACAATAACATCTTCAAGACGTGCAATTTATGCACAATGTGCACTAGAGAATGTATGTCTGTTTCTCCAGCTCTTTGTCTGTAATCAAAAAGTGACATTAGTTAAGTAAGAATATTAATAAAAAAAAACTACAAAAAAACTATAACTAATAGACCTGACTGTAAATAATGATGGGGGCTTCCCCTTTATCAGCTCTTGGTGGGTTTTTAGAACAAAGGTAGGTGGGGTCTAATACTGTGGTGACAAACATGCAGTGATAGGACAAGTGCTGATATACACATGGTGAAAGGCACCTGAGCGATGTGTTGGTTAGACAGAAAGGGAAATAACGGCCTACTGAGATATTTAAATAGTGTGATTTAAATATCTGAAGTAAAAGCCAAAATGAAACAAAACAATTCTAAAAGGTTTTGCAAAGAAAATATCTAAACAAGTATTTGTAAATGATTAAAGAAAGGGCTTAGTATCATTGTTGTGGTAGGACGTGGGGTCTAAAAGATTAGTTTAGACCAAATTGACTGTCATGTTTTAAATATAGATGGCAGGCAAATCCTCTACAGTAAAATGCTTTACAGTGTTTAGCAGAGAATTTAGCAGACAAATTTTGCATGTAATTTTGTAAACCCTTCCGATTTCAATCTTTATAATCTAGGTCAGCTAGATGATACTCAAGGTCAGCTATTGTCAGCTTCTGTCCTGGAGAGCCACAGCACATTTTGTAAATCACCCTAATCTGACATGAGACATGAGTAATCTTACGCATTAGCTAATGATCTATATCAGTTGTTAAATACTGGAGACATACAAAATGTGTAGTTGTGTGGTTCCCCGGGACTGGAGTTAAGTGACCTAGATCACATGATCAGGTGGAGAAGTCTTGAGAGAGAAAAAATGATGCATGAAAATTTAAGTGGAGAAAAACTGTATTTTATTTTGAAACTTGCAACGGTTCCAAAATGACTGTACTTTGGTAATCACTATGTGGAAGTCTATCACATAAGACCTTTTCAATATTGCAAATTTGCAGATATGAAGTATGAGAAAAACTGCACTCTGACACATGACGCTGTGTGCACGTGTCATGACGGGTACATATGCAGTGACAGCAAATGCCAGAGGTGTGTGAAGGTCCAGACTACCACACCAGGTCCTGTTAAACTGCCATCACCCACAGGTGAGTGCCTGTGTCCTACCTGTGTCAATCTGTTGCAATTGTTGCTGTTGAATTACTGTGATATGCCAGAAAGCAGACACACACACAATGTGTTCTCTATTGACCAGTTTACCATTTCTCTTTCTTCATCTCCCCACCCATTTGCTCCCTTTCTGTCAACCTCTTCCAGACAATGTGTGGATCTCCATGAGTCTGTGTTTTGCGTGTGTGTGTGTGTGCGTTCTGTTCACCTGTCTCCTTCTCATCAGCAGACATGCACGGCCATGTAAACAGATCATGTCAGCATCAACTGGTCAGTGTCACTTGCCACTAAACAATATTACAAATAAATAGTTAGAAGAACTAATACACCTGTGTGATAAACATCTCTATTAAATATGAATTAATTATGTTCAAAATGGTAATCAATCATGTTTGTGTTATGCCTAACACAGTTTTCTGTACAACCATTTAACCATTTCTATAACTTTATCAGACAGAATGGATTATTTTAGTGTAAGACAAGCCAACTAATAGCACAAAACCACATACCTAATTGTTGATACTTACTGATGTTTATTTCTCACCAAAGTAATGTCACTTTTTTGAAAGATGATGTCACTGCAACACAAAAATTATAAAATGTTTTAAAAAGCATGTTCAGTTATTTGAGGCAATAAACTAACATGATTTCCATTTTTAAAATATATGTTTTTAATTTTAATTTGTTAAACATTTTCATTTAGGACATATAGCCTATAATAGAAACAGAAAAATAGACTGCAAAATTCAATGACCCATTTAATATTGTTCCTCTTATTGGGTCACCAGGTTTCTGTTCCCCCAAAAATGACTCCCAAACCACTCAGTGCACAGAGGAAGAGGAGGTGCCATTGCCTGTGCAGGAGGTGTGTGGAAAGACTGGAAAACTGGAGGAGGTCTGAGAAGGACAGAGGAAGAACACCACAGATGCATGTGTGGATAAAGTATTTATTCTAACACAAGCCTGCTCCTGTCATTCAGTCAAAAAAGAGTCTGTAGTTGGGCCGCCCATCTGCTTCTGTGAGAATGACTCTGTGGAGACCATTCTGAGAAATGCTGAGACAGTTAGAGACACTTCCATACTGCACACAAAAACACTGACTGTGTGCCACAGAACCAATTATTGCAAATAATTATGTAAACTGTCTTCTCTGTGCATTAGTTTGAATTTATAAATAGGTAGTCGATTCTTAATGTGTCTATGAACTGTTACCCGCATTGAGATGTAGGTTAATCTTTTAATGGATGTTTAAGGAAAAGTGTTTTTCTTGACTGATTAACGTTGTAACTGGTCAACATTTTTTAATACCTTACATTTAGTTCAGTTTAAATGCTCCTGTGGTCTGACATGAATTTTATTAGTAAAAATAGTCTTTGTTGTCTGTCAGTTATTATAAGAGATGCGATATGCATAAAACTAGCAAACTGCTTTTTCGGAGACAGTGGATCATATTATTGAATTGATTGAAACCGCACTGATATAACTCAAGGAAAACATGAAAAAATAAACGTTTATTGACGCTATTGCACTTTACAATCAATATCAGGTATAAGAATTTCTGTAAAAATTAAAAACATAACACATCAGCTTGTGTGTTCTCATACTGTTTCATGTTTAAGATATGAATAAGTTTGACATTTCCAGACCACCATCAAAATGTCAGGACTTTTTGGACGGCAAAATCCAATGTCTGCCCCTTGAAAACCAAAGAGGAAGACTGCGCTAACCAACATATGACTGAACATGAACGTGAGAACAGAAAAAAACTACTTTAATATTACATAGATACTGTCAGTATTTATGTAATACAACAGATGATGATATTTTTAAATCACAATAAATAAAAAACTTTCTTATTTTAAAAAGCTTATTTTTAAAAAATGCTTAGAAAAGATGCTTAGAAAAAAGACTCAAGATGCTTTGTATTCCATGTCATTCCCATTAGACAGACAGAGAGACAGACAGACAGAGAGGCAGACATAAGCACAATAAATTACAGTACAATAGCCTCAATGGCAAAAACCTTCAAATAAATCTGTCAACATATATGTATATCTTTGGTCTTCTGAGTGTCTTGGAGCTACACTTTGCCTTCAAAAGGTGTTAATACCTTTTGGTTATAGGGATTATCAAACCAACACGATAAGAACCTGCAGTAACTTGAAAGCTGTTGATATCAACTCTTCATGCAGTTAGTGGGGCCAAGTCAGATGATTTGATGGTTCACAGTTTAACATGAAGTTATGGGTGATACTTAAAAAACAACATGAACTTTATCTTACGTAAACTTTTTCATCCATCCTCAGCACAGCCTCCTGCTCTCTAGACAAAATCCCCTGCCAGGGTTAGAGTTTTAATACTGGGTACACATGCAGCATCAGTTAAAACAAACCACATAGCAGTTGCGTGTAATGGAAGTAGGGCGGATGTACATTTCCCATAATCCTTCACAGCACCTCTTCTTTAGATATATGGCACTCTTTGCCTTGTTCTTGGGATGGGAAGAAAAAAAAATTATTTTCTCGGTTTTTTTCCTCTTCAGATAGATGGATGGGGGGAGAGTGAGGGTTAGACATGTTCCTGTTTATAAATTCCTCTTGTAGTCCATTGGCTTTTTTCTCGCCTTCATCCCATCTAAACTGATTGAGCAAACTAACAAAAACTGTCTGGGGCCTGTAGATGTGGAGTGGGCCTATTAGAAGGAGAGAGGTTAATATTGTTAAATGCTATTTGAATTCAACATTTGATGAATTATAGATACATACACGTATCTTTGGAAATGATGACTGCCTCAGCCAGTAAAATATTTTAATAAAAAGAGAAAATCACAAGAACATCAACAAAAACCCTTAACAGTACCTAAATTGCCAGGTGGAGGGAAGACTTGCTCTAAGCTGGTTGGCTGATGAAAAGAGCAGCCTGTGTTATGATTGGTGGGTGTGCTGTCAACCTCCTGGGCAAGGGGCTGTTTAATAATTTGGCTGTGTGGTGGAGGGGTCGTCTCACGCTCCACCTTTCAAAAGTTTAGATGTAGCTAGTGAATTATGTCATTTTGGACAAAGTAGAATATATATGCACAAATTGTATTTTGTCATGACTTACCTCTAGATTGCCCAATGAGCACCGTCTGACTACTAATAAAAGGAAGAAACAGTAAAGGTTAGCCAACTGCTAAATGATAAGCATTCACTCCAGCTGTTCTGTGCTTTAAACACATGTGAGGTTTGTAGGGGTATAACTTACATTGCTTAAAACATTCTTTCTCTTTCTTTTTGCAGAGCCTCAGTATAACCATGAGGATGATGGTGGATAACGTTATTAATACGAATCCAAATAAAATCCAGATCAAAACACAAACACCTGCGAAAGATGTGAAGCCTATTAAAAGAAATTAAAAGACACAATTACAAGACAAGACATTTCAGGACACAGCATCTAGACATAATCAAAATAAATGTAGAGGTATTTTTAACAGACTTTCAGTTGGTGCAAATACAGATTCAGGGCTGGATCATGGGCCTGTGTGGCCTCTGTACATGTTCATGAAGATGGGAATCTGCTGCTAGGAGTGGGAGGGATTGTAGAAGAGCTTTAATCCCTCCCACTCATAGTAGCAGTTTCCCTCCCCTAAATAGTACAATTTGTCTAAAAAAATGTAAATTTGTTTTTTGATTGGCTAACATTAGACAACTTAAAATAGTAGCTGGTGCCTTAGTGACCAGCTTGGTTGAATGTGAGTCTAACAGTCTCACAACACCTGAGGCTTTGGAGGCCCCAAACTCCTGATGCCACTGGATGGTCCATAATCCTGCACTGAATCATTTACATTTATGCATTTAGCAGATGATTTTATCTAAATCGAATGAAGGAACAATTAGAATACTGGATTTCCCTAGCCTAGCATAGAGCATAGAATCAGGCACACTAGTCTTCTATACATGGGATGGGATCTAAAACACTGTTCAAAATACCTCTGTGTACATATACCAAGACAAGCAGAGGACAAACAGATTGACTTACTCAATTCTGGGTGTTGTGGACCAGTGATTGAAGGGGAGTCCGTGGAGATATTTGACATGCTTGTGCTGGATGTTGTGATTGGATCACACCTGAGACAGTGACGTGTGCTCTGATCATGCTCCGTACAGACGAAACCATCCTGACAGCGACACTTTACATCTGATGTGTTTGTGCACTGTGTCTCCACCTCCAAATTGAAGTCTAATACACACACAAACACAATGTCAACTTTTTTGCAATACTTCCTGTTTCTATTCTCAGTTCATCTTGTCCATGTATTATGATGGGTGCAGTTAACATTCACACCAGGTATGCAGCTCTGGAAACAGCGATCACAGGTGTAGTCTCTGTTCTCCTGGCTGGAGAAAAAACCAGGGGGACATTCATAGCACCTACAGTCTAACAGGTAATATCCTGAGAGTTTATGGACAGACAGGAAGACAGAGAGAAAAAACAGGAAGTGAAGTGAATGTAGAAAACTGTCACAAGTCACATGGGGTTGAAATAGGTTAACACCGGCAGATTTTTATTTTTGTGAAAGTTATCACTAAAGACTAAAATTGTACTTGTCTGACTCTCAAAGGTCTCAATACTCAATTTATGCATGTGTCAGAGCATAAAGGCGGATGTGGGTTCGGGCACACACACACTCACACACGTTTGCATATATATGTGCACAAAAATACTTGCTGACTGAGGTCTCTCAGGGGGAGAGATGAAAAAAGCATGAAAAACAGGACGTTACACAAAGACTCAAGCAGGCAATGGCATTCTAATCAAGGAAGTGGTTTACGTGTCTGTGTAAAGATGTACCATTTCCCATCATAAGTTAGTGTAAATGAGAGGAAAAAGAGTGAATGATGTAAAAAATGTAATACTTAACCCTAGATTGATTTGCCAGAAGCATTTGCCAGAAACGTGCTCACATACAAAAGTGAGGAAAATTCAGAGAAAGTGATGCTACATGTGACACACTCTAAGAACAATTATACCAATCTCACCCGGTGGGCACAGAATTGAACATTCTCCGCGGGCTCGGGGATATCTCGCTTTACTGTGCTGCTCAGAGCCAAAACAAAAGAGTATCTCAGTTAATGTGGGAACACAACAATACACAAACAAATATAATTTATATAATATTTTATAAACATTATGCATGCAACCAAGCAGTATTTTAAAAAGTTAAAAAGCATTTTGTAAGATTAATCTCTCAGTTCAATCAACCAAGATCCATATCTCATTTGAAAGCAATCTGTATTAGAATTTAAATTAAGGCTAAATAATCCAAATGTAAACAGAGATGTAAACAAGCAAGTTTTGCATCTATTACAGTCAATGTAAAAGGGAATTTTACAACACACAAAATCATATAACACACAAAAGATACAAAATCAATTTACCGTGGGAAGGCTATACATCAGATGACCTGTAAGCATCACCATGGCAAAAATTAACACTGTCACAAGCATCTGTAAGCAGATCTGTAAAAGGGTATCAGACAAACAGCTTCAAACACCACACATAAGATCCCTGTGCTGATTGTATGTGTGAACGATAAAGAACAGCATTTAAAGAATTAAAGAGAATTGTGATTCAGCGCAGATCCACATCACTGTAAAACACACACATGCCCATATGCAATCAAAGCATTAATCGATTGATCTGCCCTTAGAGGAGGAAACTCATGGATCTTATGGGGTCAAAGCAAATCAGTAAGGCTTGCAAAGAGAAAAAACACAAGGCACAAATACATAAACACAAGTAATCAGGCAAACTCAAAAAGCATGTATAAAAATACCTCACAGTACCTCACAATTAAGTAAATCCAAAGTGCCTTCAGATGCTTACAGACTATTTCTGTGTCTTCTGGCAGTTTGTGTTTTTTTTTTCCTGTCATCTGACTTGTCACGTGCTGTCTCTCTTCCTGTCACTCTCCTTCCTCTTTTACACACTGCCCTTCTCCTGCTTACTGTTTTGGAAAGAGAGACAGACACAGACAAACTGCAAGAAAAAGAGCAACAGACAAGCAATGGCTTTTCTCATTAGTTTTATTTTTGTTTCTTTACTGATTTGATTCATAGTTTCAGAATGTGCAGGGTGAAAACCAGGTTAGTTTTAGAACGCCTCATAAGCATATACAATCTACAATGTGTGCCTACACTTACAAACAAGCAGCTACACAAACACAGATGTAAGCAGCAAAAATGGGTTTAAACTCATCAACAGCACTAAGAAAATTATTTGAATAAGATTATTTATAACTTATTTATAACTTTTTGATAGAGTTGTTCAGGATGGTAAGACAAAGACATGGCATACAAAGTTTCTAATCGATATACAACAGAAATACAGTTTGAATTTCATTTTATATGCTTGCGGTCTAATTATTTGAGACATTTTTTTCTTTGACAGTTTTTGGTCTTGAGTGTCTCAAGACAAATCGAACACTGTTGGTCTTATTATTTAAGTCTTAGTATATATATATATATATTAATATAGTTTAGACAGTCCTCTATCCTTGTGCCAAATTTTATAACATTCCTTTGTACTAGTTTATGGGCTTGACTGAATGTCAAACTCATGAAGCAGTTAAAAACAAACACAGAATTGCTGTTTTAAACTGGCACACAACTGCAAATAAATGTCAGCTATACAATGGCTTTGATGTACAATGTCTTCTATGTTTTTTTCCAGTATTTTTTCCAGCCTTATCAAGAGACTTTTGAGTGCGTAACAGACTGATAGAGAACCACACTGGAGGAAAATATGAGCTATACCCTGAAAAAGAAAACATGAATCAAAGACTATGACACAAAAAACTCCACACCAAAATGACAGTACAATAGTAACCTTTATTTTGAAATCTTGAAAGCCCGGCTCTTTCTGTGCATTTAAGCGAGCAATTTCTGTTCTGCTTTGGCTTACAAACATACATATTTATATATTTATATACACATAGTTCTGTTTCTCCTTTAAAGGAAGTCTATATCAAGTCACACATGTACCGTTGCTAAGTTCTGGGTCGTTCATCTTTTATCTGTCTAGATATAGATGTTCAAACATAGATCTGGGTGCAGGTCAAAACAACATGTTTGAAAGGGTCTTAAAA
This sequence comes from Yasuhikotakia modesta, assembly GCA_036877545.1. NCBI lineage: Eukaryota > Metazoa > Chordata > Actinopteri > Cypriniformes > Botiidae > Yasuhikotakia > Yasuhikotakia modesta. The sequence goes on along the minus strand of JBAJNP010000647.1, from coordinate 15,470 downwards.
CTAATGGCACTATAATGGGTTCTTTGCAGCAAAAGAACCTCTGTTTTTTCCTCGTATACCTTTAGTATGTAGAACCTCTCTCTTCTACAAAGAACCTTTTGCACAAAAGCAATGTTCTGTGGAATTTAAAGGTTCTTTATGAACCTATACAGCTCAAAATAGAATGTTTAAGAACCCTTATTTTTTAAAAGACTATATGCTAATCCGTTTTCATTTATACTACATTTCAACTGTGTTTTCAGTTCAGCAACATTGTTTGAAATGTTATTGAAGTAAACAGAATCTTTTCAAGGTTGCTTCAGGAAGTAACCATAACAACAGAGGACAAACATACTACCATCCTTTTATTATAATTTCATTAAAGATTTGTAAGATTTATATCTAAAAACTGCAAGCAAAAAACCTCTGATTGAAACTGGAAGTTACTTTGAAAAGTACATTTAAAACTGCTCATATGATTTACACAGAGACCCAAAACCACAAAGGCACATGTGTACATTTGAAGAGAACCGTTGGAGATATTTAACTCCATCACAATTTCACAACAGGAGGGATTGGAGATTAATTCCTGGAAAATATTCCAAAATGACATGAAGACGCTATGGTTCTGACATCATTATGTCTTTATGACATCTTCATGCATTCTTCCATAATTCTCCAGCAGCTGACAAGTCCCACATGAGAAGTTCCAATGGAGTAATTATCTTGTCAGGGTACAGGACCTGCATAGCCAGCATTTAAGCATACACTATTCGCCCTCTCTAGATTACAACATCTGAGCATTCATACCGTTATTGCAAATAAGCACTTTTTATCAGTTATTTTTTGGTGAAAATATTGTGTAGAATCTACTCGTTGTTTGTAGCCAATGAAGTATCCCAAAGCTCTTCAAGAAAAGTCAGTCAGCTGCAATTAACCTTTTTCCTGACTGCATACCACTGGGATTTTCATACAAGAACAGATTTGTGATTATACTGCAAATTTCATTTGTAACAAATTCCTGTAAAGACTTTCATCTTATAGTCATATAGCATCAAACAAGAAGTAAATTGCTGATTAAACACCCATTGCAGAAACCAGCCGTGCGCTCCATACGTATACACATGCATACATTACTCTTGCCTAAATTAGTCACACCAGTACAGCTCAGTGCTGGAAAACAATAAAAAAACATGGAACTGATCTAAAAACTTGATGAATAATAGCTCAGTTGTTTACAGTGCCTCTTGGTGAGCTCTCAGAAAAAAGTTGTCAGAAAAATCATAGAAACATCACCAAACAAACTTTAGGCTGAATACCATTATCTAGTTTACTAATTAAAACCTGTTTCAAAATCAAACTTAAACATTTTAATTAAAAACTAATTAATCAAAGCTGACCTGAGACCTGCCTCTTAATTTATAATCTTAACTACCATTTTCTCTGTTAAAACACTTCAAGACTTTACACTAAAATCTTTAGGACACTCAGCTAGAATCTCTTCATACAAAACCACTGTCTTCTTAAAGGGATGTACAATTTTTAAATATAAATATTTAATGGAGCTAAATGAATCTGCACAAGTTCACTGTGGTTGGCGGGAAAAACCTAAAGCAGATCACCCAGTATGCAAAAAAAACAATAAAAAATAACTTGAATGATTAAAAAATTGTTCAAAAGTTCTGGTTCATTTTAGAAACTGAAATGTACTGTAAATTGATACACATTAAAGCTTTTTCTCTTTGCTTTGTTTTTCTATAGCAAAAATTTACAAGCTGGATGTACAGCACCATGTTCTCATTTTCACTGTGTGATGAATCTTTCTTGAAAACTTTATTTCACATTTGGCACTCGATTTTTAATGCTGTCGCTCACACAAACTCTCTATCTGACAAGAAATGAATGACCATCAAAGGCAACAAGATGTTGGTTTGATAATCTCTTTTTACAACTATAAGAATCTGTGGGCATTTGATCAGAATTAGCTGAATAAGGACTGATTACTGCAAATATCATGAGTTCCTCAAAAACAGACTCTCAGGAAGTTCATTTCTACAGTGGCCCATCACAATCCCTCACAATACCGCAATCTTGAAGTAAGTCTATGAGAAGCTTTAGGTCAACACACAATTATTTCTGTTCAACCAAACACAAACTCAAAACAAGCCAATTTATTGGCCTAATGCAGATGAGAGAGAAACAAGTCAGCACAGAATTGCAATATATCACGATTTTAAACAAATATAATGTTTCTCCTCCTGGTGGTTCATGGCGGTTGCAGCGCCAAGGTCATGGGTTCAATTCCTAGGGAATATATGACTGACTAAAAACCACTGCAGGGGGCAAAACGGGGGAAAGGTGAAAAGGAAATAACAGAGTGGTTGACATGGTTAATACCCTACCCTGGTTAATATACATTAAGACATAACATCCTCAGACCTCACCAATCACTCATGTTTTCCACTCACATAAGAGGAAGTCACACAGAAATCATGATTCTAGGAGACGTCAAACTCTCAAGCAGCACATCACTACCAACTTGTCACGTCATGTAATTTATATGAATTTTCTGTGAGATGCAGAAAGACAGTCACCTTCACCTTTCCTTTGCATTAACAGTCCAGTATTTACAACAAGCCAGACAGGAAGCACAGCACACCTACTGACCAACAGCGAACAGCAGCAGTAACGGTACATGCAGCAACCAGAAGTTAGCAAATGTCCCCTTAACTGTTGTTCTAAGTCTTTAGGAAATGGAAACTTTGTAAAAAACCTTGTTCGACTAATCAGACGCACGAAATCAAAAGCAACTGTGTTCGCTGCTGACAATAAGGTGACTCAGACTTTTGGAGTCGGAAAACATGAATGATACCCGTTAGCGGACAAAAGATCAGATAAAAATATGGCTAGGACAAAGTCAACGGTCTTTAAAATGACTCGGCGTACGTGTGTAGGTGTGAAACAGCAGAGCTGCTCTGCGCAACCACAGAGGAAAATATCACATATGTATATGTCTAAATGTACACAGTGCAATTCAATTTACCGCCACTAGAGGCAGCGAGTTGATTCACTGCAAAAATATGAGAAAGGGTTGATGTCGGTTTACTTCTGATAATGGGTACCATGAAAAGATGAGGGGCCCTTTACATCTTGCTGACAGCTTCTGCAAATCAGCTCCATCATCACTATCTTCCTCCATCCTCAGTTTTGTCTCTTTCCGGTTCTCCGTTTACATCTGCACCTCCTCCAGGTACAGAAGAAGAAGATTTACTGCAAAGAGTAGGATGTGTTAAAGTGTTAAAAGAACATGGTAAGATATGACACAAAACACATGGCATTAGTACTTGTTTCCGCTCTGGGTGATGAGTCTTCTGCAGGTCTCCATCTGGACATCCAGTCCTCTCTTCATGCTGCACATCTCCATGTATTCATGCAGGTGGCGATTCATGTCTGACTTTGCTGTGGCCAACTCCAACTACAGAGAAACACAGACTGCATAACACTTGGCTGATGGGACAGTCAATGTTCTATATAAATATTGAACTTATATTTTATATCTAAATGTTTTAATTAAAAATGCGATTTAAAAATGTTTCAAAATGTTCTTTTGCAATACATACAAACAGATTTATTGTTCAGAATTGTGATTCATGTATCAGTAGCTGGTCATGAATATATTAATGGAACAGAAATCATAACTTGTATTGATTAATCTATTTGGACAGTGTCCTCACCTCTATCTGGTCAATGGTCTCCTGATATTCTTTCTCCCTAGACTTAAACAGACACTCCGTGTCCTTTATCACCTTCTCCAAACACTCTTCCTGAGAAAGAGAGTGAGAGTACATTATCTCAGTGCTGAGCCATCATAGGCACTCAGCATGAGAGGAGATTTAACCAGAGGGAAAATGAAATACTGGATTAATGACCCTGCTGATGGAAAACTATAAACACTTTGAATCCTTTGGGCTTTCCATGAAACACTACACACTTACAGCCAACATAACATTAGCTAATGTCAGTGATGTTTAGTATCGAACTGCCCCCTAGCACATGACACTGAGTACCCCGACCTAAATATGAGCTTTGTGTGTGTGTTTGTGTGTAAAATGCGTGCAAAAATGGAAAGTAAGTAAGAGTGGGAAAGTAAGAGTGGGTGAGGCAGCTAAAATAACATGGCAAAAGGAAATAAGAAAGTGATGGCTGGATATGATTTATGCATTACCGGTCTGGTAAACCGGTAAACAGTCTGACAAAGAAAAATGCAGGTGACAGATTAAAAAACTAAATTACACATAACAAGAAAACTGTATAGACAAGTGTCGCTTAAAAATAAATTTTAATCTTTTCAAAAGATTTTCTGCTGCAAGAACTAGCAGACTAACAACTCAAACCAGATACAATACAAGTGAAAAAAATAATGCCACCAAAAACAAACAACAAGTTTAGTAAATGAGGCAATAACATCTATGCTGCACAGTATATCAACCACAATTATCTACTACATATAAACCACAGTATATCAAGTGAGATTAATGGAACCACCAGTTGTCCTGTGCACTTACTTCACCCTGAGTGGTGTCTGCTGTTAAAGTGCATCCTGGGAAATCTTCCCACAGAAGAAGAGTCTCCTCAGTCTCTTCCCAAGCCAGAGAGTCACAATCATCCTCAAATTCACACTCACGCCTAACAAACACACAAACAATAATAATATTAGTTCCAAACAGACTGTAAAAGTAAAGAGCAGTGTAACACATTGCCCTGCATATTAAAGTGCTTACAGCTGGGTTAACATTCTCTGCATCTCCTCATTAATCTGGAAGGTTGAAGGAGTGCAAACATCATCTTCTCTCGCTCCACCTCCATCACTCTCGGAAGTGCTGACTGGCTCATCTGTCTCGCTGCCATTGGCTTGTTTACGGGCACGAGAGGTGATGGCATTTTGAGGGCTAGGAACCTGAAAAAGAGCGTGTAAGTGAGAAAGAGACAGTGAGAGAGAGAACAAAAGAAAGCATGAGAGACAGACAAAGAGGCAGACAGAAAGAGAGAGCACGAGAGACAGAGAGAGGGGGGGTTATAAATCTGTCCCCCACACAAAATTATTGAATGACTTCAGAAAAATATTGCTGTTCGAACCTGTTGCCACTTGCAAGCCCTTAGTAACCATTCACTGAATAATGATATTGAATAAACAGTAACAGAATTATCATTGTTGGGTGAACTATCTTAAACCCAATATTTTTTCTTGAACCAAACTTATTAGTAGATTAAAACACCAACAAATGTATATGCTGCATCATTTCCGGTCTACCTATAACACAATATAGGCCTGCAGGCCTCTGTGGATAAGAAATGACAGCATCAGCAGAAAAGCACTGCAGCTGTATGATCGAGACAGAGAGGATGCTGGGATACAAATGGATTACAGGATAAATAACATTCACACAATGCAGTAAGCTGAATACATAAGTAACAATGCTGAATACATAAGTAACATTGTGGCAGAACATAAAGCTTGATTTGTTCTGATGGTGTGAGCTTTCACGTAACTACCTTAAAGATTTTGATGGGATCCTCACAGTTTCTTTGCTGGGCGACATCACAAAGGCGAGCCGTGATGTCGATGCGTCTGCAGATATCCATGTCCACTTTCATGGCCTTCTCTTGAATCTTACTGTCCAACTCTGACAGGTCCTGTATGTGTGAACATTTAATGATGTCATCAAAAGCAAAAGTAATTACAGAAGTATTACTAACAGCTATTTCCTGTTAATAACTGAAGCCAATTTCCTATGAAGTGTTCTGTTTTAGTATGGAGTACAACGGCACCAATGAAAGTATTAGTGCTAATGTGAAACTGAAACTACTGTGGTATTTCCACTTTGACACGAGACAAGCTGTGATGTGTCATCTTTGGACATATGCCTAATGTGTTTGTATTAAAACTGATTTACAAAAACAAGCTATTCTGACTATATTTAGCTATGGAAACTGTATGCCAACTCATTTCTTGGAAGAGTATTTGATAAAGTAGGTTCACAGTCTCATTTTCAGATAATGGATTCTATGAAACAGATTCAGCTAAACAGAGTTTATTGAATTTTTTGAGTGTAAAATAAGGGGGGGGATTTTAAGTGCCACATATAAAACACTTTGTAAGCATAGTACAAAGTTTGTAAGATATTTCACATGAAACTATATTGACTACAGCTTGCTCTTAAAATGAAAGGTTCTAATTGAAATTAATCTCTAAAAACAAACTATGTTTGATTTGTTGATTTAAACTCAACATGGAGACAAATGTTTAGAGACTTTACAATTCAATTGTCTGTGGTAAAGCAGCCTGCTGCAGATATATGTATAACATTTAATCAGCTTTAGAAGAATTTGTATACTGTAGACAAGTTATATACTGTACTGGTGTTGTATGTGGTTTTGTGTAATGTTTGCATGTGTACAGAGAGGTTTAGAGTGGTTTACTGTTTTGTGTCTCACACTCACATTGCTCATGAGTCCTTTAAAGAGCACGAGTTCAGCTTTCAGCTGTTGTACCTTGAGGGTCAACTCATCCTGACAAACCTCACTCTCCTGTAGGTCCTACACACACATACAAATGCATTTCCAAACATCAGACTTGAAAACACAAACAATGAATTGTTGCTTTGTAGGGAATACATGAACATTTTCTTAGTCAAAACTGTTGCTACATATATTTGCAATGAACCGATAAAACAATGTAATGCCTGGCAACCCAACAAGTGATCCACCCAGTGCAAAAATGTACTTACAAATAAATTAAATTAACTAGTTTATAGGTCTAAAATCAACATAATTACTGTAGATTAGATTAAAGTAAACTAGAATAGACATAAATAGAACCCTAAGGTAACAAATACATTATCATATTTATTTGTAATTACATATTCTGAACAAATTTTAGTCCTATTTTAGTTGTCGTTTAACTTTAAGTTATATAATGAACTACACAGGTGTATAATAGATCACTAGGTTTTACTTACAGAATGGGTCCAAATACTTTTTGACCTAGACTTTTTGAACACTATTTGATACTGTAATCATTCAAAAAAATAAAGACTGAAGAGTTTAAATCCAAGTTCATCAAAGTAACACTTGATCCCGAAACTAAAACATTTCTAAGCTTCACACCAACTGACATATTGTTTCTAAAATAAAGCTTCAACAAAAAACAAACAACAATAATTTAATTAGTCTACACAGGTTTAATCTTTGGTGTATGACCTATTTAAAGACTTTAAATAATACTATTCTGGGGGAATGTGGAACTGTGTCAGAATTATCCATTTACACACAAGAAACATAAAAACAAGGCTCAGAACAATATGGCAGCACTAAAGTCAAGTGTGGTGCCATCAATAAAGAGCACATCACAGAAAAGAGGCTTTAAAATGTGCTCCTCACCTCCTGTAGATCATTGACCCTCTGCTCCATGTCCACTCTCATGGTGTATTCTTCCTCCCATCTGAGAGCACAAAACCAAGATAGGAACATTAAAGGTTATTGATTTAAATAGCAACATTATGCTTTCAATGTACTATGAAAAAAATAATAGCAATATATAATAATATATAATATAGTTTCCATAGCAATATATAAATATATTGCAAAAAATAAAGCATATATCCACGTTTTAGTTGCCTAATAAAAAACATGATGGTAATAGGGATGATAATTTGAGATTATTTTGAAAATGTGAACACTAAATGTATATAGTATATAGGACATAATAGGACATACTGTTGATATGTGAAATTGACACTTTGATATGTGAAATTGAAACACACACCCCACCCTTCATTGCTCCACCCTCAAAATAAAGGAAAATGCTATGAAATAGCAGCTGGTGCACATCCCCCATATTGCTGATTGGCTACAAGAGTGTTATGATATTGTGGGAAATGGTCCAATCCACTTTTATTTGTACAGTCAGGACTATGTGCAAAAACAAAATTGTTTATCGTTAAACAATAACAGACATTTATCAAACACATTCTTTGGGTGTTGCGAAAGTGTTTCTCAGAAAAGGCTTACTGCGTCAGTGCAATGACTGCATCCTCTCAGTGCTATTAAATAGACCAGCCAGGGCTAATTTACTGCGTGTCTGTTCAACAGTAAGATGTTCCACGGTGGTAGTATAGTACAGCGAAGCGGAACAGTGCAAGCCCTGCTCTTATGTAAACGCTGTTTGACATTCACAGCATTGCTGCAGCATTTATTAAACATCTTCACAGGACAGCAAGGTTAGTTTGAGGCCATGCATTACTGCCAACTGAAGGTGCAAACATATAATTACTAAGGGAAGTAACACATAATGAAAGCGTAGGGAGAAGAGAGTGTGTGAGAGAGAATAAGAGAGGGAACGGAAAAGAAAGAGAGATTGTTTCTCCGCGGAGTCCTTGTGTATGTACTGCAATGCAGATACAACATAGATCACTGCTGCTTGATAGAGACTGAGAGAGAGAGAGAGAGAGAGAGAGAGAGAGAGAGGAAGGGAGAGAGAGGGAGGGAGATACATATGTAACTAATGACAAAAATGACATATGTTATGGATGACAGGTGGATAGACGGACAGAAAAAAGACAGACAGTCGGACAGTGAGACAGATAGACAAACAGAGATTTTCAACAGTGTCTTCACCTGTCTGATGAGTCAACACACAGTAATGGGTTTACATGCTGACTGTCTGTTTAGCCCTAAATAAAGCTGTTATACGTGACTGGCTGCAGCTGAAATGGGGCACTCTGGGTGCTGCAGGTCTAAACACTGAGAATTGGGGTTTTCTTACAAAGATGAAATACCTTCCCTCCAGTGGATTCTTATTTCATTTTCATCTCTTTTGCTTCTTGTTTAGCTGTAGCTTGGTGATAACTAATAAAACCATCTAACAGTATATGATATATGATGTGTCTGCTATGTGATGCAGATGTCTGTGAGAGTTAATCATTGAGCTCCATCCATCCTGAACCACTTCATAGCTTACTGATGTAGGAATTAATAAATTAGAAAAAAATGTGCTTCTGTGATACTCCAATAATTTCAGAGTGCTGTTTAAAGCATTGAGAAATAAAGGCACACTGCCAGTAGATGAATTGATTTAAACACATCCTCCATTTCATCACACAAAAGTTGCAAATCACAACCTTCAAGCCACAGGATCACTGCAGTGTATCATTGCCCATGGACACCTGCATGTTTAAAGCACTAAAAACAGCCACTTCATACTAACTGCAACAGTTTCATTAATACCTCAGCAGAATAATGGAGTTAAATGCTGGGCATTCGATTAAGTTGTCATTTTAAACTACTCTGCATTAACATTGTTTTTGACTAATGCACTGTTCATTATAAACGTAAGATTTCCTCTCAGCACCAGAATGGTGGACAGCACAGAAAAAAAAATCTTATACTCCCATGAAAATAGTGCTGAAAGTTAAACTTTTCACATCACTTGTTTGGCACATAAGCATTATAAAGATCTAAGTAATAATCATAAAAAAGTCATTAGATTACAGGCATTATCATGATATTACCATACCATATATTTATATCTAGTATTATATTGACCCCCCCCCCCCCATTACAGAAAAATTCAAGGTGTCATAATAATTATACAGCATGCATGCAAAATGAGTTTAATCTCAAGAGGCCCAAAGTCATCAAACTGGCTAAGACAATTCTGTCACCTGTATATGAATATGAGTCTGAATATGGTCCAAGCCTTATACTAAACCACTGTTATTGACAAACACTTCAATCAGTCAAAATATGATCCAGGTGTACCTGCGTTTGTACTCATCTCTTTCCCTTTTGATTTTAGCCAGGACGTTGTAAAGTGCTCTGATCTCTGGGGTGATGGTGTCTATTTGGACACCCACTCCGTCTGGGTGCACCCACGACACTCCAGGACTGGTGACCCGAGTCTCTGACCCGCTTCCCAGTTTACGGGTGTGATTGTAGGACCAGATAGTGCCTGGCAGGAACCGAGGGGGAGGTTTGGCAGATGTCCCAGTGCCAACACTGCTTACATGTGGGCTGTTGTTAGAGTTGTTGGTGTTGGCTGAGGCAGGTTCAGTTGTGGGTGTGCAAACATTAACAGTGATGGTTGGGTTTCTGTTTAAGTTTGGGTCAGTTGTGGCAGAACCGATGAGCCCATTATAAGCTTTACTAGGCTCAAGCTTAACAGTTGAGAGAGAAGGCATAAACAAAGTAGTGGGACGTTTGGCAGAGTTATTGGTGTTTTGAAAGGAAAGAGACCCAGGTCGGACAGGTATGGGCCCAATAAACCCAGTCTGGACACCAATGTCTTTGGTCCTTCCATCCTCTACGTATCCATTCACTTTATTGCTGTCTAAGGCCTGCTGTAGCTGCAGTTCCAATATCTTATTGCGTCTCTCTAGTTCATGTACTTTAGCCAGAAAGCATCGAAACCGCAGGTTGAGGGTCTTTAGCACGCTTATGTTGGAGCCCAGGTCGTTTCTCAAAGCCATTGCTGTAGGAGGAGCAGGAGGTTGGGACCAGTGTAGAGATGAATTGAAATGTTGGTAAGACAAGCCAGTGTGAGAGAATGCTGTAATGTCAAGTGCGGTTTGGGAGACGCCAACTGGGCCCAGTCCTAATCCGGATTGTTCTCCAAGAAATAAGGAGGCTGGGTCAGGACCCCCGAAGGCAGCAGCCTCGGGGAGTAAACCGGAGGGCGAATCGGGGTGTCCGGTTTCTTCTGGTGTCTGAAGCTGTTGTTGATGATGCTGATGGAGAGGAGAATACATACTACGGTACGGAAAACCGAAGCGCTGCAGATCGGGCATGAACTCCAGCTATGGCTCACTCTCAAAACAGATTTTAAAAGTTAACGATGGTTATCAACTCAATGACGCGGCAATATCCTCGTTTAACACGTTAAAGCCTTATGTAAAGAGTTAAGAGTATTACCGATTACTGAATGCTGAGTAAAGGATGAATAGACGCTAATGGAGATTCTCACTGCAGCAAATAATAAAAGCGCAAATTTAATACAAATTTTACGCTTACAGAGAGGACGCAAACCCTGTTTTACAAAGTAAATTAGATGGTGATAACTAATGACAACGAAATCAAGTCAAAACGGGTCCAAACGCATGCCTTGCACCTGTTCGGTGTGGAAACGCAAATACACTTGAACGAGTCTGTCCCTGCAGGGCTTCAGATCAGCTCGGAGCTCTACCGTAATGTACGGCACTACTGCAGTCTTATGTCGATGAACCTTAATATTTCTAAAGCGTTATATAATATTTTGTATATAGCATTATGGGCAATTAATTTCACTTAAAAACTCGACAAACAAATAAGCGACACACGACTTCATGTGTTTAATTCTCGTTGTGTGTTTGTCTTACAGAGGTACTTACGGCAAACACAGCTATTACGTCATGCGCCATAATAACAACTCGAAGCTGACGTCACATGTCTGCAACAAATAACCCCTTAGAAGGTCTAACGAGACTTCTGATTTAAAGGGTCAAAAATGTCATTATTTTCAATAGCTTTGTTAACTTTTATATTTATTCAGAAATGGATTCTTTGCATTTGGACAAACAAAATGAAAACAAATAAATACATGGGGAAAATATTAAACACAATGGGTAAGAAAAATTCTAACTACCAGTGCCAATTATAACATAAAGATACAACTGGTGCAAAAGTCTATTAAAGTGTGTGTAAAACTGCACATTAAACCACACTTATGGAGAAGAACACTACTTTGTGCTGCATTTTAGTTACAAACATAACACTAGGTCAAATGCAATTTAAACCACATAGTTTTGGTATCACCTGTCATCACATTTCACATGTCAATAAGCTACAATCTTTCTGCTTCTGTTTCTCCCCCTCATTTCCTGTTTCTTTCTCTAGGTTGGTATGCGTGTCTAAGCCTGCAGTATCCAGGGATGCCCATCTGTCTGAGACATTTCCCTGAGATGAGCCTCTTTTCCCTTTACTCTTCTGTGAAGACTCTTTCTTCACATGCTCACTGGATGCATGACTGGTACGTGTGCTTCTCCTCCTCCAGCTGTAAATGTAGGAGAGACTGACACTCCCACGAGGCCCTGCACGTGTGCAAGAGACACAGAGAGAAATAGAGATACAGCGGTGATACAGATGGAGGGAAAGGATCGAGATGATAGAGAAATTGGTCTTGCCACTGTCTCCCTGTTGGCTTGCTTGCAGGGAGTCTGCTGACATTAGCTTAGATAATTTCACATAACTGCTGTCTTGAATACTGTCTAGAAATTCCTTATTTTACAGTTACCTACGTATGTCAATTACTTCATATAATATTCATTTTTCACATTTCTGTATACTGTCATTCTGTGTTCACTGTCATTTGTACAGCTGCTTTGTAACAACGTACCATTGTTAAAAGCACTGTATAAATAAATATTTACTTGGCCCATTGAATGAGAGATTATGTGTGAGTAAAATGCGTTCATTTAGTTCCTCACCATCAGAATCACTTCCATCTGTGCTCCTTGCTCTCCTCCTCTCTCCATCTTTCACTCTAAAGCAGAGAAGATCATAGACGTCCTCCCTGAAATCTTGATTCATTATCTGGTAGATAAAGGGGTTTATCATGCAGTGTGATTTGGCTAAAATGGCAGGTATCAAAGTGACCTCTGGACTCAGACTGGACACTAGATGTGACATATGTATGTCCATTCCTCCATGTCCAGAACCCACAGCTGGTCTGGATCCATGCCCTAATGAGGAATGAGAATGATAGGATTGGTCTGGGGTCGTATTGCTTAATGCATTTCCAAAGTGTTCCACAGAGGTCCAGTTGAAGAGGAAGGGAAAACCAAAAACATCAGAGAGCTGTCCATTGTGTCCAGTACCGGTTCCTGACGTTCCGAAGGACAGGGCGGTTCCACTGTCTTCCCCTGGCTGCTCCTCTCTGGCAGTCAGAGCAGAATAAAGAGAAACAATTGCATAGGGAGTCCAAGCAATCAGAAATGAGGAACACACCACTGCTGCAATCTGCAACAACAAAGTTTCATAAACTGTGTGATGCAAGAGGAAAATGAGAAATTAAACATTAACCATAAAAAGCAAGATCTGAATGTTTAAAAATGATATATGTATATATATCATATACATTATATTAATACATATAGATAATGTATATATGTATATATAAAGATGTGTGTATATTTAATAATTTAAATGAATGACTTTTTGTAATGGGTCCTCTCCTAGGGTGTTATGGGTAATCGGTTAGAGCTGGTACCTTTGTCAGCCTAATATCTTTGTTGCTGTGAGTGACATTGGATGAAGGGATCGAGGCCAATACACGACCAGACCAATAAACCTGAAGTCATCCAACATTGTAATTACACTTTTATTTCATCAATCAACACAAGAATAAACCACAAACATCATAGTTTATGGTGTTGCCATGCATAATAGTCTTAAAATGCTATAGCTTCACAGATGTAGCTGTACAGTAACTTTTTTTAAATTGTTTGTAACTTATTAATGCCAATAATAAATGTCTTACCTTTACGAGGATAGCAATGTATGAGGTGATGATTGTGAGGGTGGGAATACCATAGCAGAGTGTCAGGATCAGAAAAATATAGACTTTGTCATTGAGAGAAGATTTCATCCTCCACCTGTGTTCATAGACAATGCACAAATACTGAATATTAGCATACACATCGTGTGCAGAAAGCCTGTTTTTGACGTATCTGGCAAAATTAATATTTTCAGCTGCATAGAATTATGCATTAAACATACTGCAGGTAGAACAGAAAATACAGTATGTTGTTAGAGTTACTATTGCCTAAATATTTATACCAGTTTATTGTGCAGCTGGTCCCAAATGGTTCAGGGCCATAACTACCAAATCCAAACACAGGAAGTGAGGCCCAGAATATTGTATAGAGCCACACCAGAAAGACAGACAGTGAGGCATGTTTTTTTTCAATCCATTGACCTGAAAAGGAGTAAAAGAAACATCAACAAATACATAAAAACATAGTTGATGTCTAGAACACTTTTTGTGTTATAAGTTTAAGTTAACAGAAGTAAGAGGCTACTCCATAAGGATCTTGTAAAGTGTAACCATAGTTTTAATATATTATACTTTACTATGCTATGGCTTCAACTGTTAATACAAAAGGAACAAATCCAGTTGTAAAATTGATTGACTGGGTATTTTATATGTTAATTAACTGCAAAAAAAGCGAAAAATGTACATAAATGCACAGAAAACCTGGAAGAACCTTGGGAATGATCAGTAATTTTTAATCACCAATACTGCAAAGCTTGTGATGTGATGTTTAAGTTTGTTTTATAGTCACTGGGGATGGGAAATGATGCACTGAACAGATTACCATACTTAAAGCTACAGATCTTAAAGCAGCGGTCGAGAGAGATAAGGCTGGTGGTGATGAGGGATCCAATGCCAAAAACAAACCCCTGAAATCCATACCACAGGCATCCCGTTTCTCCAAAAATCCATACATGAGACAGACTACAGGAAAAACAAAGAGAAAAACTGCAGTAACAAAATACTGAGTACTGCAGATCCAAAAATATCCGAACTCTGCATATCTAGTGTGATCAAATATTTCACATCAAATGACTCAGTTCTGTTTTGTTGTTAAAGTCGCACTAAAATTAAAACAGCTCAGTATTATTCTTTGCTTAGACATTATGTAAAAGCAGCATCAATCGCTTTCCTATGGACACAGTAAAGCTCCTTTCCAAACCAGCAAAATACTTTAACTTATAATCTTTTTCATCACAAGACCAATATATTTGTGATGTCATACACTAATACTCAGGCATTAGCAAACTGTCTTTTCTGGACTTGTAGCGAATATATATACTCTATTGCCATGTCAACCGAATATTAAATATACATTGTGTAAAATTACATTTATTTGACCTAAACCTAAAACTGCAGAGAACGTCGTGGTGGTACCTTGAGATGATAATACATGGCGCCCCCAGCAGGCTGTAGCCGAAATCACACACAGCTAGATTGATCGTCATCAGCTCGTGTGCTCTGAGCTTTTTTCTCCTCTGACCATAAACCAACAAAACCAGACCATTCCCAACCACCGACACCACGCCTGAAGAAGACAGAGGGAGACAGAAATATCAATACAGTTATAGTAGTAGTAAGAATATACGAAGCGATCAGAATACAGCAACACAAACCCAATAATAATTTATTGATCATCGTTGTGTGACCTTGTTGGCATTATCGGATAATTATCAAATTTGTTTATCCATACAAATACACTAATCAATAGGCTACTGGAAAGTGTGTCCCAAGAGGTAACATAACAGCAGTCAAAAACATTTCCATGCCTTCATGGCATTGACTGGTCAAGAGACTAATCCAGAAAAAAGTTGTAAATTTGTCAATACATACTGTGATTTTGTTGTAGTTGTGTGTTTTTAGATAT